>NJRQ01000024.1:492310-544553 GCA_003063805.1 Aphaenogaster ashmeadi | reverse complement strand
AATCATGTTATCCGAAAATGCAAAAAACTGAAAATTAATGTTTTCGACATTTCAAACTTTTCTACCCCTCTTAAAATCGATTTTTATTAAGGCGCTATTCCAATCCGAGTTCGTATTCTAAAGATATGAATTATTCCATGATTCAAAGATAGCTGTATATGAAATAATAAATGGAACGTTTGTAATGAGTACATCAATATGAGTTTGTACAATAAATTTTATCCATATTCTAGCTTTTATTTTTGCCCACAGTAAAGATATAATAATTCTACACGAGACACACAAAACATATACACACATTCCGAGAGAAGGAAATAAGCTTTATTAAAAATGTGTCGTGCATAACGCTTCCTATCTACTGCGCGTGTATTATCTACTGTATTACTATATATGGTTCTTTTTGTGATATATCATTTGATAATAGCGAACGGGCAAAAGAATTAATTAAAAATAGCACATTTGACACATCTCTTTTTAACGAAGAGCATATCCACGTTGTAAAGCGCGTACGGCGTTGATAGTTGAAAATTAGTAACGCAACGTATACGCGAAATGAGATTTCGTAATGTGTAATCAAGCCAGCGTCATACGAGTTGCACAATTTCGCAAAAACTAATTAATTTCACATCATCTTTAGCATAGTTAATGATGCTTTTGTGTATATGTGAGTACGTGTATTTATGTGTGTAAAAAGGATACGCAATTCGTCACTGAAAAGTATTTCAATATCATATTCACGCATGCTGTTATAATTAGCCTAATTTATGTCGATTATTGCGAGTCCAATAAACATACATATCGTTATTGTACATATATGTAGGTATTTATATATTTATAAAATGATATCGAAATTTTCCGTAATTGTATAGATTTCAATTTTGTTACGTAGAAGTATACGGTATGGCGTTTTTAGAACTGCGGTAAAACTGCCGGCAGGATGCGGAATTAATATCCGCCGTTTCGCGATCAAAACAAAGTAAAACGATCGAGGAGTAAACAAACACGCGACACGCACGCGGGCGAAATGTAATTTTACACTAGTTACGACATAGCACAGGTGTAGAATTAATGGGAAACCACGAGTCTTTGAGCCGGCCGGTGTTTTTGCGATATCGCGGAAATACCGCGCGCCCCTTACTCGCTCCCTCGCTTGCTCGCGATCGCGGCTATTTAAATGGACATAATCAACTTCCGCGAATGCAATTAATTTCAGCTGCGGGCGTGCAGATAAAACCCCACGGCCAACCACACCGTCGCTGCCGCTGCCGGCGTAACCCGTACTGCAATAATTTCCGAATATGCGATTCGCAAACATTATACGATAAATCGAAAGCGGATCTCTATGATAGCTAATAAAATTAATAGATAATTTCGGATTTTTGGATAAAACCGTAGAAAAATCACGTTCACGAATCTATCAAAGAGTGAGAACAAGTGTCCATAGGCAAATGGCCCCATTTTTTCGCATTCGATTTTGGTCACAAAGTAGGTACCAAACGAAAGGTCTCGTCAAGCTGATTACAGATATGTCAGTCTCAGAGTGTACCTATTATTAACGTTCCAGAAATATCGGGCTCCAAAGGTTCCAGTGCCGAAAAATGGCGTTATGAATTCTTTTGACCGAACCTATTGGTTAGATTGTAGAACATGTCAGTGACAGAAAAAAATGTCTTTTTCTTCGGAAAGGTAGCTCCATTCTTGTGGCTTTCTTGATCACGCAGTGGTAATCAGTAATTTTTGGATATCTCTGGAACGGTAAATAGGTACACTCTGAGACTGACATATCTGTAATCAGCTTGACGAGACCTTTCGTTTGGTACCTACTTTCTGACCAAAATCGAATGCGAAAAAAATGGGGCCGATCTTGTTCTCACTCTTTCTAGATTTCTCTACGTAGTAGTTTAACATCATGTATTTTCCTGCAGATATATCTCTCATGAAATTTGTACATATTGCGGTAGAAGCAGATACGGTTCTTTCAACATCTTCCATTCGATTATATTTCCAAAAAATAAGTAGTTCTGCCTGAAAACTCACCGCATCCGCGCCTGCGAGAGATCGCAGTTCCTTTTCCCATTCGCCCTATGACAGCGCGCATTCCGCGACAGCGGTAACATATCTGATTCCATTGAATCTCTTTTACGGCGTATTGCGTATCGAATTAAAACGGTGGACGATAAATTTAGTTGCCGCGCAATCTCGGATTAATACCGCGTTCTCGCCATCGCTGGGCATCTCATTAACGGAAAACCTATAGCGCTATTTTCGCAGTCAGCCGCTCCTCGCTTCTGTCTCATAAATACCGTCTTTGCGTCTATCGAGGGCGCGCATGGTTCCACACATGATTCCGACATTAATACGAGTGTAATCAATTGCCTCACTCTCTGCCTCTTCCCACTCTTCCGCGGTCATAATTAAATTCCGCATCTGGTCGATGAGCAAAGTTTGCTGAGCAAACATTGGAATGAAGTCGTAATCTGACTCTAATTTTAATACATGCAACGATCGACTATAAGATATTTTACACGCACCAACGCACCAAAGCACGAATAAATGTTTACTAGGTCGCGTCGATTGCTTATTAGTAGCATTGTAATCTACTATATCACAAAAAGATTAAATTTCACATCATCCGGCATTTATAGATATTCTCGGCAATAATTAACGTCCTAAATCATTTGCCTGATAATGACAGCTGATCCATAGATACATAGATATTATACAGACGATATATACGGTTAAACAGATTGACGTCGATAATCATCGATAATCTCTATTTGACGTGTAAATGGACTCTCAGTCTAGCGATGATCAGGTGCTTTCTTCTCTTTCTTCCGCTCATTTCTCTCGGCAATCGAGTACCTCGCCATAGAGTACGCGAGAATAATTTATTGACTGCACGGGTGTCGCGTCGAAAACAATATGCGGCCCGCGTTGTCAGGGACAAGTGCGGGGCACACCCCACTCTGTCCGCGGATTTTATCCGGTGCTTCATCCGACCCGACCCGACCCGAGGTTAACAAAGACGACGCGCTTACATACGGTAGGTATGTAAGCGCGACGGATCTCGCGCGTTGCTATTCTTCCGCGTTTAGATAGATGCCCAGTGGCGCGGAATCAAAGCCTTCGCGAGCCCTTTATTCACGGACCGTCGCTATTTCAGCAGCCCCCGGGCGCCCGGGCGCGGCCCTCGCGCCCATCTCCGGAACCGGATGCTGCTGGCGGGTAAAGGTCGGCGCCATTTATACTCTCTCGCGGAAAATCCGGGCGAAATCTCGCGCTTTGAATGCCTCGGCAGGCCTCGCGGGATATCCGGGAGACTGCAGGCCCGAGTTCAGGCCACGGTGCACGTTACCGGCGAAACAATGGGCATTATTAAATATTCGGCGTAGATGGTATGCCGAGCGAGGCCGCGCGAGAGATACTAAATGGAACGCATGAGGGGGATGGGGGGGAGGGGGGACGGAAGCGCGATGTCATTTACATATAAATTGCCCGCCTAAAATCATACTCATATTTAATTTTCCGCTACCAGGCCGTCTCACGATCTGCCTCTACTACCTCTTGTGCCGTTTAAATTGGCGTAACATATCTGCCTGTCCCGATCGCGCTTAAATCACGGCGGTTTATGCCGCGATGAAGCTCGCAGCTAAATGACCGAGCGCCGGCGTTTAACTATTCAAATGAAAATTCGCGCGAACGTATGCGGAAACTCGTGGGGCGGTAGCGGTAAGCGGAATCAGAAAACGGAGAGTATATTTTCGCGATGGAATGAAAGGAAAGGGAGTGAAAGAGACAGAGAGAGAGAGAGAGAGAGAGGCAAAGCTCATTGCGCACCGAGACTGATCCTTTTGAAGCACAATAAGAGCATCCTCTTGCAATGGTAGAATATATCACGTCAAATAAAGTTGCACAATGCAATTATTGGTTTATGAATACTTATAAAAAATTGAAAAAATTGTCGATAAAGAGTAACAATCCGCATACAGGTGCGAAGCGATCTTTCGTGCGTAAAATAATATTCTGATTAAAAAATGTGAATATTTACATTTCATGAATAAAATTAATTTACACGAAAATATAGATATTCCAGGGTTAATAAGTATTAATTTGCTTAGCAAATAGCTAATATTGAACAAGTTCCCCGACATTTCGATAATCCGATCTAACGTCGTAAATACATATATTTTCAGTTTAATATGTGCTATGTATAAACGAAGATAGAAAATAGAGAGGTAAAACAGAGGAGGAGAAAATGGAGAGGTAAAAAGAGAAGAAGAGATAAACGCGCGGGTTGAACGCCAGAATGCAAAGCCGTCCTTTTCAGTGGCGCTACATCGTCCTGCGACTGCGACGTTATTTACATGATGGACGATTAAATATCCTCACAAATACAGCCTCGCCCGAGTCCGCGCGAGCTCGAGGATGCCTTCGCGAGAAAATTCGAAAAAAGTCGGACGGAGATCTAGCCGACAGTCCGCGCCGGTGAATTATTATTCATATTCGAGAATCCGGGAAAGCCCGCGATGTAAATTCAACGAGGTAAAAGACACCCACCGGCGTGACTCTGTTATTACGTTGTTCGAAACTTCTTTTTGCCCTTTTGCCGTGAGCCGCTATGAATAGGAGATATATTTCAATCGGATATTAATTCGCAGATCTAAACGTTCTCGAAAAAAGCTAGCACACAGATCATATATTATAAACGTCGTTTGTTCGTAATTAGGCTTACCTTTATAGTTGTTACATAAATCTCATATCATAAAGTATATCAGGCGAAGAACTAAAATAAAGTTTCATCTCGAGATATATAATACAGCAATTCAGTACTGACGTTTTGATTAAATAACAAGTGAGAGTGTACTCAACTGATTGTGAAAAGCGATACGATACTCCGATGAAACTTGATACCACTAAAATATCAAACAATTTTTTCCTACTGTGTTCTACAAATAGAATTTATTTTTGTTTCACTAATATATAATATATCGTATAATGAAATCAATTTCATAATATTAAATATCCTAGAAAGAGATTAAAATTATCTTTAATTTTTAATTTTATTAGAAGTCTTTAATTTTTAATGTGACAACTTGAAACATTTAATATAATTTCATGTAATTTTCTTTAAATAATGTAAGAGATCGATTTTTATTATGCGTTAAATATCATATAAATTATATCTTCTATCGGAGATAAAATTTATATATTCATCATGTAGAAATTTTCGATATATTCGCGCGACACATTCAACAATTCTAGAAAGCGACATAAATCGTCTATAAGATAGCCATTTTAATCCATACTTGCAGTTTGGCCACACAAGAAGATGCGTCGCATAACAATGAAGTGTACACTCTTTATGTGTACATGAAAATTGCAGCAAAGCCTCTGGCCCTGCTTGTATATTTCATATTTTATGATGTGTACGCAAGACCGTCGTGTCGGCAAATACGGTATAAAGGCAGAGCGGAGAGACCGAGACAGGAAGAGAGAAAAGGGTAAAGAAAAATAAACTTTATCTCACGTAACGGAATTCCGTTGATCTTATCAATTGAAAATACAAACTGTAACGATGATGATTATATCAAGTTGATAACGTATCCAGCTGAAAAAGGATTCGACAGTATCAAAATAGAGAACAGGCTTAAAACTGAAATAAAATTATTCAACCTATAATACTACTCTCTCGTTCCCTTTCGAACAATCATATTTACGCATAAGCGGTATTAAGCAATATCATTTTTTCGAATACATTAAATGCATTGAATACATTAAGATTATAAATACTAGATTTGAGTTAATGTTATGAAACTGGTATATGGACAACGGGGGAGCAATCTAGTGCCTCTTAGAACAAGCATCAAATATACTTCGCTATGCATGCTGCATAGAATAAGTGAACAGATGAGATAGACGTGAGTCGACAAAGAGGGGGCATTTCCTGCGATACATCCATCCTCGCACCAGAGGCGAACGCACGATATGGTGCATGCATTAACATCGAGCGTTTACGTAAGGCCGAGATGCGCATCAACGAGATCCGCCGCCGCGGTGGCCGCCGCGGCTGCTGCGTCCCCGTTTTTAACGATCTTCGCTATCCATCGTCGAGATCTGACTTTTTTTAGTCGCGACTACGCCGGCGTACGCGTTAGCCTCGTTAAATGACAAACGAGCAACGAGTATGGAATATTAATGGCGCACGCCGCTTTTAGGTACGAATTACGGCTGCGCCGTATGTATAATCGCTGCTTTTATTGTATAAACGTCGGTTGTAAATATTGCTAGCCGGGGCTAACAAAGGGTCATCTTACATTGTCCAGGCTGAAATAAAAAGCAATTATTACCAATAGATTAGGCATGTCTCAAAACGAAATTGTGCCAAATATTAATTCCCACCGTGCACCAGGATTCAAGTAATCGGGTTCCAAAAACTGTGCCGTGGTGGTACATTTTGGGGTACTGCTACTGTAGTGACTATAAACAAAACTATGTATACAGTAACTTTGTATATGAATGATCCATATGATAACAATGCATTGAGACACGGCCTTATTTTGATTGCAATAATTAGTAGATCAAAATCTAACAGTTTAAAAAACCTAGTTTCAAATTTTTAACTTATTACACTGGGACATATCAGGTAGCAACCAAAATAAGACCGCGTCTCAATGCATTGTTATCATGTAGATCATTCATATACAAAGTTACTGTATAAATAGTTTTGTTTATAGTCACTGCAGTAGCAGTACCCCAAAATGTACCACCACGGCACAGTTTTTGGAATCCGATTACTCGGATCCTGGTGCACGGTGGGAATTAATATTTGGCACAATTTCGTTTTGAGACATGCCTAATCTATTGGTAACAGTCGCTTTTTATTTCAGCCTGGACAATGTAAGATGACCCCTTGTAAGACCTAACAAACGAACTGCCGCTTCTGCAAACGCAAGCGAGGCCCGCGCATTGCACTTGCCATCCGCTCTTCAGATGAGAAAGGAGCCGGAGACGTCCAAATTGTGCGGTTTCGTGTTTCACTATAGCGATCCGCGAATGACGAGCTTATTTAAACCATTGGCCGCAGCTTTATCGGTCGACCTGAATATTACCCTATTGTCCGCTTTACATTTATCGATGACGTGCGACCGCGATTCCAGGTCTCATTTGCGATTTACGAGTGGGCGAATATTTAGAACTGAATTCGCGATAGCGTATATGTAACGATCGGTGCAGCTGCTGAATCGTCGACTGACAACGTTTGCGAGCGGTGCTAAATAAAACGTTCGCTCAGCTCGAGTGCACGCGGTAAAAACAGCACCCAGGAGAATATTAATCATGTTGATCGCGTTTGTCAACCGATATCGCGACTCATTGTATATTCGGACGTCTGCCGCGAATACTCGTACCCATACTCGGTACTCGACGTACGCTACGACGACGCGACGCCACGATTGAATAGCAACGGCGTTATATTGAAAGTGTCGGGCATTACGTCACAGTAATGAGTATATACGTGATTTGTAACCCGCCGTTTGTCATGCCGCGTGCGCCGCCCTTCCGATTCAGCTGGTTAAACTGTACCGCCGAATTAAATTCGGACGGTATACAGTTACGTACGTTGATTCAGCGCGTAATCGTTCGATGCAACATTCATGAAGCCGGCTAAACGAATGCCGAAGTTACGTGCGGTGTTTCTGCGGCCAAAACTTGGACGCGGGCACACCATTTATCCTGCTAATATTATTTATACTTTCGCTCTTTATCCTTAAGTAATTTCTAAACCAACCATAACAACCGTAACAGTAGTAATAATTTGAGGAAAAAAAGGACCAATTTTAATGCATGCAAATTTTAATTGATACTATTATTTTTATTGACACTTTAAGCATTTATTATAGAGATAAATATTAATATATATTTTATTTTGCGTTTTATGTATAACTTTTAAGAATTTACATTTTCTTATATAAACGCGTTTTTTATTTCAAGCAAATTTAATTTCTATTATAGGCCTCTAAAAATAACGATCGGCCATTATTTTTCGGGCCAAATCCGATAGCATTCGCCGAAAGCTCGAGAAACGCTTAGGTATCGTTATTCAAATGTAACCCCTGTGGCAATTTTCCGGTTCGCCCTCTCGTATTTTTTTGCTCTCCATCGAGTTGGAATCGATAAAAACGTCCTATTTCTCGCGCGCACGCGAAAAATGTTGGGCGGCCGCCCTTGAATTCCGCGTAAAGCGCACGCTAGGAAAATATTTTTCAATTACCCCCGCGAAACGTTCCCATCCGTAATCCGAGCGGATCTATCGATGCCGAAGAAATCGACGTAACTCTTTACCGGGATTAATGGCGAGAAACAAATTTTATCGACGTCGACCCGTCCGACCGCCCGCGCCGCCGCCGCCGCTATCGTTGCCGTCGAGGAGCGGCGTATCGCGGTAAATCTCGCTTCGCAGTCTTCAGAGTTAATAAAACAAGCTTTGCTACTGAGATCCCGGGCTTTCGGCAAATTGCTGACTTTCCTCGCGGAGTGTAAACGAGAGATCGAAGAAGGTTACTCGCGAGAACGAGAGAAAAGACGAAAAGGAAATAACGAAAATGCGTAAAAGCTTCTCTAAGAGGACCTCAGGGGAATTGGGGATTTAATATTACATAGTCGCTTGATGAAGATACTAACATCTGTTGACAATATTCTGTTATATAAAATAATATTCCTATTCCTTAATTATTTAAAAATCTAAATTATTAAAAAAACCCCATATTGACTCTAAAATCATTAACTTTGCTATGATATTATAAAATTAGTTAAAAGAACGGTTTCAAAATTTGTTAAATCACGCACGAAAGCTAGTATACTTTACTTTCCCTAATTTGCAGCACCCTATTTCCAATAGTTCAGTTTCGCTAACGCTGATTAATAACGCGGATATAAAAGTAACAGCTTTCAGTGCGCATATCAGACCTTTCAGACCGCAAATCATCGACGATTATACAAGAAAAATGTGACAGTGGGGGAAGAAGACATGGGCTGAGCAAAAGGGTGAGGAAACAAACTGCAGAAAAGGGAGCATAAGACGCGGTAATAGAGGGCGACCAGAGGGAAAGATATAAATCGGCCATCCCCGAGTCTTACCTTCTGGCAAACGTTATCAAAATTGAATTTCCGAATATGGAAGAAGGGCGCGCAGTGTCTGCGGATTCCCCAGTTGGCTCCTTCGTTATTTATGTCTGCGACGTACGGCCCGCCGGAGCCATTGTCGATATACAATAGAAATTTGTTCGCGCGACGTGTCAGGCAACTTGAGGAGCGACTCGTCTTTTCGAGACTTTTACCGAGATTTTCAAGAAATCGCGGAAACTGCCTTGGATCCACGAATGCGCATGAGGAAAAGAAATGGGAAGAAAAGTAGAGGAAGAGGCACACATCGGAGGTCAGATTGATTGCTCTTTTATCCCTCACCGACTCAAGGACGAACGAACTACAGATCTCGCTAGAAGGGTCGCGTTTCGTGACTTGTGATCGAATTCTATCCTATCCTCGGGCTCTGATTTCGTTCGCTTCACGGGCTCATTCCTTTCCGGTCGTTAATGCCGCCAGTTCTAATGTGAGATTTAAGTCATTATGTTTGCCTTTCTGACCAGATGTCACAAAGAAGGAAAATGGTTTATACGTCTTACATTCAAATATATGTCCGCGCACATCCGGACTCAAGTATTATAGAAAAAAATCTGTTGTGTATATAAAATAAAAGTTTTTAAACAGATTATCATCGAATCTAATCTATATATATATATATAATAAAACTAAATTTAATTATCTTTAAAGGTAAAAGTATTTACATGTATTCAAAAAGAGTCTTTATATCGTCATAAATTATTGTTGGTGGTCAATTATCATTCAAGATCATACGAAAACTTGAGTGGTTTGACTCGACTTCCATTACTAATGCAATCTCATTCCCAATTCATTGTACTAATAACTAATTTTAAAAGTAACCGCACGAGCTTCCTCCATGCCCCGAGGTGAATTTACGGCTGATCAAATGCAGGGAAACGCTCCTAAGATCGGATTCCGCATTCCCATCTAACTTGGATTTCCCTTCTGCAGCCCGATTCTCTTACGGTCGTTAATGACGTAAAACGATTGGGTATTGGAGATCGTTTCGCAAAAGTGTCGTAATTAGAGAAACGTGCCGCAGATCTAGAAACCTTGGACTTTTTTTACGCGTTACTGCCGGGATTACTCGGCGGATTTCTCCATGAAATTTCATTTTCCATGGATTCCACGTTCCTTAAAATAGTCGTTCTAGTTTTCTTTAAAAACCCCGCTTTTATTTTAATACCGCATATTTTTTAACGAATTGCAAACTCAGGACGTAGCTTACAATTTTATTTTAATTATGCGCAAAATGCATTTAATGTATATATAATATAATTCTGTCAAAGGCAGGATTCCATTTTGGAGCAATAAATTTTTAAATGAAATAACCGCGAAAATTAGATATTCATAACGCTACATTGGCCAAACGTTGTTGCATTTAACGAGACCGTGTAATTCTATTAAAAGCGTAGGACAAATATGCATGCTAATTCAATGCGCTTAGTGGCAAAGCACCGGCTGTTACTAAATGAATCAATTAATTAAATTATCGGCAACGTTAAACGATGCACACCGAACTTTCTTTAATGTATTTACATCAGAAACGAGCTTTAGAATCTAGCGCCAATACAACCGGGACCGTCGAAAAGTAGGACATCCGATACTATCGTTCGACACAATACGAGTTTCGAATATTTTTAAAAAAGTTCTAATTTCACTTAAGATATCGCTTAATATCAAAGTCAGGCAGCTATATTTAAAAATGCTGAAGATGGGCATAAAATATTGCATCTTGATATCGACGCTTTTCGATTAAACTCAGATATATGTAGTCAACAACAATCGAATTTGAATGTGATTTGTAATAATTAATTATAAGCTAAAAGCACTTTTCGTTTTCTTAAAACTTTCAACGGAATAAAAGCAATGCTTTCTTTTCTAGCGATAACAATGAAAAAATAACGAATATTTGTCGACATAACAGCGGCTTATGTTACAACTGGCGAGAAATTGCGGTCGGGGACAGACAACGATCAAATCTCAACGAAAGCGACAATTTGCTACATTTTTGTGACTATTTTCGCAAAGTGTCATGCCACGTGAAAACCACGTCGGCGATGAAGGCAAGGTAGCCATAACTAGGAATTATTACAACAGTTGGCGCAATGCTCGCCACCCATGCTTGATGGAAGCAACGAGAACTTGGGTCAACCAGCCATCCAAACCAGCAGAAGCAGTGAACGGACACCCACGCGTATAATTTTACGTTTGCTCTGAAGCTACAGACGAGATGGTCTCGTCGCTCCTGGCTATTACTCGCAAATCACGTTGGGAGCAAGAACAGAGCGAGAGATGATAGAGACAGAAGAAGAGTGAACGTAGAACGTAGTTTAAAGAGAACCTCGACCCGTTCGTAAAAGGAGAATAACGCAGATTTGTCGGAAGTACATTTCGAAACTTAAGTCGGCAAATTTTTCACATTTGATAAATTTTCATATAAAGCTTTAATATTGTTTCATGCTTTTGCTACAAATATTCAGTTGTGTAATTTACATAATATAGATGAAATGATACGGATGTTCAAAAATTAATAATGTCATAATGGACGCTATAGATATGCACGTTTCATAGAATAAGATAAGGGATTAAATACATTGTCGATGGTCTATGGAAGTTTCATATCGCACGACGTCGTCATTATTAATGTGTTAATAATAGAAACTTAATTACTAATTCAACTGTTTCGCGATCGAACGGACGGAAATCGGATGGCAGGTGTAGATACTGTGAATAATCTATGCTGTTCTGCCAACATGTTTCACATTGAAACAAGCAAATACACATGTACTAAATAGCTTAGCGAAAGATACGGGTGTTGAAACTATTGTACGTTAAAATCTTAATCTCTCTTCGAGATTTAATCACCGCTTTAAGCGGTGTGATTATACTTCGACGACTGCGATTCGCTTGTCGCCTTTCTCACGTTGGAGGTATTCTTTGCAAGGTAGTTTCGCAAGTTTCACGAGTGTTAACGGCCGTTATTTCCTACCAAGGATTAAAATGTCACGAAAACGTGCCGCGGAATCTTCTTTCTTGTTTCTTGCGTGGCATATTGTTCGACAATATCCGATGATCAAATCTCGGGAACGACAAGTTTTTCAAAAATAAATAAATAAATAAAGAATTTATTAGACACTTCCATGCAATTGCGCTCGCCTCGCTGTCTCCTTTTCGAACAATCGAGGTTCCTTCAGGAAACGCGAATTTCCCTCGAGACGCTCGTAACGACGCGGTCAACGCCATTTAAGCGCACTTCTTGGATTATTTTCAGCGAGTACTCGGCAAAATTTCAACTCGAATAAGTTGAATAAGTTTTAATTTGGACAAGTTTATAACGAAAGAAACTCCACTTATCAGTTACAGACAATGCTTGGAAATTTGATGGCTTTTAAGATAAAAACTTTTTTTAATTTTTTAAATTAAATCTCTTATATTTTTCAAATAAAAGTTATAACGTAAATTATGAGTAGCATTTTCGCGTATCTCGGTATACTATCCTAAGTAAACGATTACATAATTGAAATTACGACCACAACACGTTCTATCATAAACTTTTTCGTGAAAATGGAGCGGGATTTCGTGCACGACCGCGACTATATCGATTCAATCTCACCTTTGTAGATCCTTTAAGCTCGGAAGAAATTTCAAGTTAAAGGCAAAATTAATTCTTTCGAGAAAGCAGTTTTTATATAGGCGGTAAATTAATACATGGTCTGCGACATTCTACGTGTCCCTTGAATCATCATAAAGTTTAACAATCCACTTAAACCAGCAGCAAGCTCTAATGAAATCAATTCTTGTAAGGAAATAGTTCTATTAGGAGAAGGGGACAATAAATTAATCCACGTTTAATCTCGGCCCGACCACACCCTCGGATTATTCTTTAGAGCGCCAGCTGGAGTTTCACGATCCACTTAGGCCCGTAACAAGCTCGTAATAGAAAAAAATTAATTCAACTAAATTGCACAGCCGCCTTGTTTGAGAACCTTCCACCCAGCGTACCTAAAGCGACAGATATGAAACACGATCCGTCTAGAAACTAAATCAATTGATATATTACGTTAGGTTGTTACATAAGAAATACGCCTCCGTTCGTCTTTAATATTCCCATGTTCGTATTTGCTAAATTGAGAAACAATATTTATTCTTGTATCGCGAGGACAATAGCATATCGAGTTAAATTTGCTTCGTCGTCAATTTTTATCACTTTATATCGACAAATAAGATTTTAGCAAAGGCAATAAATCTGAGGTAATCTTTATTCTCGCATCGATTCGTATCTATTGCCGACGCGTCTATTACGCTCACCTGTCAACAAGACGACATTTCGACGTTGAAGCGCGGAACATTATATTTCGATAGAATTCCTCCTCTTGACAGATCCTATCTGGCGTGCGTTGAACGAGCCGGCTTAATCTTACCCTAGGAATCGCGGTGGGAGGGGATATCATTTTGATAAACCACCATCTGGCGACGTCGCTCGCTTTTCATAAAGAAACCCGAAAGCGAACGCAGCGTTTTCTGTTCCGGAGGAGGACGACGACGACGTGGCCCCCGGCGCCTTGTTACTTCGCTCAATTTCTATTTCCTTACATCGAGGTAGATATCGAGTCTCTCTCTCTCTCTCTCTCTCTCTCTCTCTCTCTCTCTCTCTCTCTCTCTCTTTCTCCTCTGCCACGTTTTACCCGCGTTTTATCCGTCTCTTCTTTCATAACCACGGCTGGCTCGAATAAACAGCATCGTCGCCGCGAACTCGAGACAACCTATCCGTTTTATCGAGGCAAATATGCCCAGGATCCGTACGCGCAAATGCCATTTTCCGCCCGCGTCTCTTCCTCCTCCTCATCCTCCTTGCGGATTACCCGCTCTCGTCGTCGCCGTTACGGGGAAAACATAAATCCTGAGGATGGTCCGCGAGAGCAACCATGAACGTTATATCCCTACATTGCAGATCTTATTACATTGATCTGAATTATACTTCTTCGCCACCGAAGAAAAAGATAATCAAAATCTATAATTATCATCATCCACTATTGACTAATCCCATTTCTCAATTAATTATTCGTTCTAACCATATCGATAATATTTAATTTTTCTTCTTAGATATTAAACATAATTTATAAGACTCTTTCCAAATTCATAAATCTATAAAATATTAGTTTCATCTCCATAATTAAGATTTTTGCTCAAAAACACGGAATTTATATGTCAAATTAGGGACTAGGGGCTAATGAAAATTTCGTTTATCGATATAACTGCGTTGCTAAATTTCTCATAGCGACCCAAATAGTTTCGTCACAAATTTTTGTAGTTTGGAGTGACTTCGAAAAAGCGTATCCGAGCTATGGATTACGAAACGGCCTGCATAACGGCACGGTGTAGTGTTTCCAGTGCACTTTAATAAAATATGTTATATTATGCCCGCGCTCGGACGATATTAAAGTTTGCCAATGTTTGCACGTTGCTGGCGCGTCATAGCGCCATATTTACCGGAGAATCCTTTCTCGGAAGAGAGACAGCGGGCAAGTTTATTTAATAACACGTAGAGCAGCGTCCGGGGAAAAAAGGGTCGCGGAAGAAAAAGGCACTTCAAAATAACGCTTCTGATAGAAGCTGGTAGGATAGAATCAAAAGGAAACTATACCGAGGTAGGTTGCCGCTCAAAGATATCCGAGATCCTCGAGAAAGTTCGTGAAAGGCACATCCCGGTAGACTTTTGTAATTCAAGAAACGAAGGATACACGCGCTTGCGAGTCTGATTGTTCGAAAGCAGCGGCTTTCGTCACGTTTTCGCTCTGTGCGCTAATCCGTTCGCTTCTAGCATCCTTCATTAAAAGCATACGGTAGGACTTCTAACATACAATTTCCGTTTAAACGAAGATGTGAATTTATCTTCTACATTAATAAAATTACTCAAACATTGAAAGTTTTTAATTAGAAATTATGATAATTATATAATTTCTTTCCTTCATCTATGACGAAAATTAAAATTATTTGAAGTTTTCTAAATCAATTTTCAATATCTGCATATGCAGAAAAATGCATTTTATATCAAATGCCGCGATTTTATAGTTATAAAGATCAGAATAAGTGCATCTAAGTTTCCCAAAAAAATTTTTTTAATTTTGTAACTCCTGTACAACATACAGATTATGAAATAATCAAATTTTCTGTAACAGAAAGATGATATCAAAAGACTTAACGACTAGGTGTCTGAGACGAATGTCTTCTGCGACGGCATGGAAAAAAGCACAGAATTCGATGGCTTCCCCATTGTGAAGAGCACATTGTCCAGAAGTAAGGAAGAGGAGAGTGATATCCTGGTATTACGAAGCAGATCGACACTCCATTCAAAGAAGACACTTTCAACAGGATGAAGTGCACGAAGCGGCTTAGGTATTCAGAAGAAGAGACTATCAGACTTAAGAGAGTTTATATCTCTTTCCGTTTATTACACTATACTTTTAGTATATTAGGGCAGGATTGATTTTCATTTAATTTCATGCGTTTTATTTGCATTTTTCAATACGTTTTAAAAGCACAAGAAACGCAAACTATTTTTATTTTACGTTATCTTATTATAACTTATATTTCGCGGCGCATCTTTCGCTGTAAAAATATGTAATAAACTTTACATTAAGATTTCTATTACCATAAAATTACATAGTTGCGTACACGGAAAAAACGATAAGGTTGCCACAACCACAATAATAGTAATATTTGGTACAGCCACGTCCTGTGGTTGTGACAACCACATTGATGTGAAGGCACCTATATGCATTTGGTACAGCAAACATAGTGAATGTTGAGACAAACATTGATGCACTACACAAAACAATGTGAATGTGACAACCACAGGACGTGACTGTACCAAATATTACTATTATTGTGGTTGTGGCAACCTTATCGTTTTTTCGGTGTACATAATGTTTAAAAAATTCAATAGTAAAAATTAATGGCGAGATTAAATTTTAAAATGTGAAATATGTACAGCTGCTCACGGGACAAGCATTATTATCATAAAATATTGACAATTACTTTACAATCTAAACGCCAACTCAGAGATATCTGATCTAATAATAAAAATACTAATTATGTATTTGATAAAATTTCTCCGTTCACCTACACTTTCCGTTATCACGCCCGCGATTTCATCCCCATTAATATCGTGGCACCTTAGTATTAATACTGACACCAATCGAGAGAAAAGATGGAATCCCATTCATGGATCGTTTCGCTAAATTTAATGAAGTACGTATTTCTGCTATGTACTTCCATTGACTTTAGCTGAAAACGTCGTTCCGTACCGACATACGATTGCATCGACGAACTTTGCCACGCGCGATTACTCTTTGTTACTCCCTTTTGTAACCAACCCATGAAAACTCTTCATGAAAACTCGTTAGAAACGGCCATCCGACCACGACGACTAGCAGCAGTAGAAGGGAAGTTTTTATCACTCGTCTTGCGAAAGACCACCCGATAAATTAAATTGCCCTTGGCTCCCAACTACGTGGAATAATGTAATCGTTCTCTCACTTTTGAAACAGTATCAACCATCACGATTTACAGTCATGAATATATGATATTATGATGAGATGATTTTGTTAATACGGATATAACATCCTCTAAATATGGAAGAATAGAAGAAATCGATGCGATAATAAAATTTATCCACTTTTTTAAGAAGTTGAAAAACTAATCTCAAAATATTGAGAAAGTAAAAAATTTAGATCGAGTTTTTTAAAAAGCGATTTGAAGACCTTTGAGTATCCTGTAATCCCGGAGAAATTTCAATCTTTAAATCTCACAAGTCTGATGAAAGTCAAACCACTTTTTTTGTCGATCACTGTCGCACAGTTCCGTTCGCTTATCTCGAAATTTGGATGTGCGATCGATAGAGCTTCCTGTATGTAATTTCAACGGCAAGTAGCAGCTCGAAAGTGACGCAAGTGTAAGGCGAAACCGGCCAGTACTGGTGCGATACGAGCTCCAAGTAAAAAAACGGAAAACGACCTTGCCACTTCAATTTCACGGTACACACGCAAAAGTGTAATTTTTTAACGCGCCCGGCCGCGTCGGAAATTCCCTGTGAAAAGGTTCGCCGCAAATGTGCCGCGATATACGTGGGGCCCTCCTTTGTTACGACCATTCGGCGCATAGTCGAAGTTCGCCCTCTTTTCGAGCTGTTTGTTACAAACCGCGTGAAATGGGCTAACTGTAGTCGTTCAGAAAGGAAAGTTCTTATCTTCACTGCTCTCTTCTTCTTATTTCGCAATAGACGAAAAGGAAGAGAAAAGAAGGGGAGGGCAGAGGGTGGAAGAAGGGCGCTTTCGCCTATCAAATTAAATTAACCTTCCCTGACCCTGTCCCGTGCGTCTCGAGTTGACTGCTTGATCTTCGCGAATCCTTTCCCCAATCTTTATGAAATAATTCAATTCCATGCTGAGTCGCTTATAAGACTGTATCTCGCTGTTACATTGGTGGTAGTGGCGGTTATCCGCTTCCTCATGTATCTAGCACCGTTCCGAAGAACGTGGTAGATGCGTGACGCCGATAAGAGATGTAATTAGTAGCAGCGTAAGTAGTACTGATATCGCGGAAAGTGGTGGAGAAGAATTTCTGTTTAGCAAAATCATCTAAACGGTACCATCCTAACATTGTTCTCTATTTCGGGAAAGCAAATTTGAGTCATACGTATCTTTAAAGCGACAAAACTCGCCAATTGGCGCGATTAAAATATCATTTAATAATATAATTTTAATCGTAATCTTATATTACTAAAATATTTATAAACTATATAAACCAAAATATAACTTATATTACTTTTATCATTTTTTTGCAATATTTTATAAACTTTTCATATGGCTCTAATTAAGCGAAAGATTTTTGAGATATTTTAGTAAAAATAATTATTCCACGGAAGAGAGACTAAATGCGAGAATCATGGAGGCACGTGAAAATAATTGGCAGTGATACCTGGCTATAAGAAGGCAATTTTTTGGTAGTTTGCATAATATACAAAACGGGTGTCGCTAAATACTAAATAATTGTCAATCAAATAAGATTACGTTCCTCTGGTTAATTTCGTAAAATATTTTTACAGTAATTCCATTTTTCATAACGTGGCTGAATAGAGTGGCGGAATAGAATTATTGGTATGAAAAACGATGTTGAAAAAATCCGATCAACGTAGAACCACGTTAATGGATATAATGCTTGTACTGCGTTTATATCAAGCAAAAAATAAGTAATAAAGCGGTATGTTATTTCGCTTGATCGAGGAAATATTATATCAAAATTAATAGCGCACGTAATCTTTATTCAGAGAATCCTTTAAAGATTCTTCTTGCCGATCAACAGAATGACATACTTGTTTGCCATTGAAAATTTCGATCTAATAGTACTTGTTAACGACGAACACACATATTAATGTCGACAGTTGAATACTGCTAAAGCCACGATACAGTGTCAAAGGAAGAGTCGCGCGTAGTTCACTGTTGGAACGCGAGCTCGTATAATTTCCCTTTAATCCCTTAAACACGATAGCGGATGAATACTAAACATACTCAATTAAAGCCGCCCGTTCGTGAAAACTTCTGGAATTGGTTGGAAGTAACTTACCCTCGATGGCAGTGCTGCTCGGCGTGTCGCCAGAATTATAGAGGTCATCTGAAACAGAAGTTAGAAGTTTATCGGCTGCGGTAGTACTTCTCGGTAGACGGATATCGGGCATGAATTAATTAACGAGTACTTGCGAAACACTTCATTAGATTAAACTTAGATAGCATTCTCGGGCGCGTCCATTATTTCGCGATCGAGGGGTGCCCAAGCGACTCGGTTCGATCGAGAACTGCTAACAAGTAAAGTAATTCAGTCTTCGATAATTACGTCTCCGTAATGACCAGCGCCGTAAATGCAATTTAGCTCCATTAAAATACCAAATCGCGTGTCATCCAGCGAAGTAATTGGCATTGATTAAAGAATGAATTCACAAAGAAGATTGCATTAGTCAGAACCAATTGATAATGGGTAATGTAAAAAGTAACGGAAGGAGACTTAAGAAAAAAAGAAAAAAGTTAATGTACGAGAAAGGAAAATGAAAGCAGAATAAGACGATGCAAAGATAAATTTCTTATTCTTATAAAATTACAGATTACATGTCTATATATATATCTATATCTATTTCAGAATGCACTTGCATCGTTCCGAACGCTGTTGTTTTAATACTAGCTCAATAAAAAAACGATTTTAAAAGTTTACGCGGATATTTAAGAGCCATAATCTGCGAAAAATACTTCGATCGTTTATTTTTCTCGACCGTATTTATGTGCGACCAATGACTCGGTCAGCTCTATAAATGTCCTCGTCTTATTAAATATCACCGCCATTGCGGGCACCGACGCGTTATAGATTATGAATTTGCTTAGGGGTGAGCAAATTCAATATTTCGCGCAGGCCGCGAACGTTTGTTATACAAATATCCGAATAGATTGCCGCCGGACGTTTAATATAGCGAGTAAATTTTACGCAACATCGACGCGAGTCCCGGGCAAATATCGGATTATTCGAAAGTGCATGGCAAATCCACGGAGTAATCTTCCTCGGACGACCGCTGCGATATTTACTATTAATATTTGCCCAGCCGTAACTGTCCTTCACCTTCCATCCAATCAGCTCTCCACGTCATACGCTCGTAGTAAACATTACATGTTCGCTAAGTTTTTAGATAAGCATAACCCAGTGTCTTTTTCGCATTGATTATAGATGTAAAGTGTAAAACTCAGTAATATAAAGCAACAGATCAACTACTTAAAAATTTCATATAAGGTGAATTGTTCCTAATATAGATTGATATATTCATAGATTGTTTAATTAAAATAATAAATTTAGATTATTACAAATGTTCATTTTTAAATAAATTATTTTCAGATTTAACCATTTATTTCAATTTATTTTAGCAGATTATATTGCAGGAATGCAATAAAAAAGCATCCGCTAATATTGTCTAGTTTCCTATAACTTGTTTACAGGAAATGAATAGCACACCGCTATTGCTAATTGTCACGTGCTAATTTTATACATCCTTGCGCGAGTCGTTAATTTAAAAATAAGTAACTTTCGATGAAATTAATGATTCTGTTTCTATTCCAAGGATAGCTTTATAATTTATCCTCTGTAACTGTGCACAAGATCTCCGTCGGGGATTAAGTTGAATCTAACGATCAATAAAGCGTTCGTGTAATGACCCAATTATTAAGTTATTGGCCGCTGAAGTGTGCGAGACCGTAAGGCACCGGCACGACCATATTGGTATCCGTAATCCTACACTCCCGCATCCTCGTCCCTCGCAATTAGATCGTCGTCGGACATCTGACATTTTTAGATTGGACTTGACTGCGTACGAAAGCGATTGGTGGTACGTCACTCGATCACGTCTGACCTCGTGTTTATATCGGTTGCGTAGTCTAATGTTTAAACCAGGCTAGATCAACGTTGGGGGATCGTTTTCTCACGATCGCGCTGCTCTGACCCAAAACCCGGCTGAATAAAGATAGATGTCCCGTCGCCAAAGGATATCTAATAATAGATAATTCCAATTCCAAGCTACTTTTAATACAATGACATATCTGATTAGAAATTCATGAATTTGTGATAAGAAGAGGAATAACTTTCTGAAAGTTATTTCACTATAATTTGATTTATCTACAGGAATTGCAAATATGCAATTTCAGTCTCTTCCGGCTAAAAACAATTCTGTGTACATCTTATCTCGATTTATATACTTAATTCATTTTCTTATGAGATTTATAACATTTACATTCTAAAGTTTGTATTCAATTTTCTGTATCGTGCTATCTCTAGTTGTCGATTCAAATGTTGCAAGGATCATATGGCATATGCAAAAAGGAATTCCCGAACAAAATTGACCATGCCAGGCACTCTCAAAGAACGTTCGCGCGCCCTTCGAAATTCTGCATGCAGTAAAGTGAAGATCCAAAGGTTTTCTTAAGACCTTGCCGAGCCAGCACTTCTGACACAATATGACTTTACGTTGTTTCGCCATACTATAAGAGTAAAAAGCGATTGGATCCGGGACGTGAGAGGAGTATCTATGAACGAAGAAGAAATTGCCAGAGTATAAAGGATCGAGGGACGTCCCGGAATGTTTCATAAACGCTTTCGTTCGATGTTACGTTCTCTGACATGTGGCGAATGGACTAAAATATATTTTGAATCCGGAAACGAAGCAGTGAAGTAGTAAAGCGCACCTGCATATTCCTGCCGCGTAAAAAATTGATCGTGTTTTCTTTCAAGAAGTTTTAAAATAATCAATCACATTACTCCAATAGAGATGAAAGCGAGTCAGAAAAGAAGAAAGGAAGTCGAGGAAAACGAAAAAAGAATAAACTCTTCTTATCATTTAGAAGAAAAATGTATTAATTTCCTGTTTGACATTACTTCCAATAATATCATCAGTTTTATAAGCGAGATGCAAAATTTATTTATAATTTTGCAAACAAAGTTATAAAGTTTGAAAGCTTCTCGCGATTATTCGTTCTAATAAATTGTAAGAAAAACCAACTCAGTCGTAACAGTTTGCCATTATTAACATTTAAGATATGGAAAAATGAAACTTTCTCCGTTTCAAGAAACGCAGTAATCTTTTCTGTTCTATCAATTAAAGATTTAACTTATTCACCAGATGCTTTGAACCAAATGTTCCGACATTGCCAATCGCGAATTGAAAATCCATTCAAACGAATTCTTGCCATGTGGCGTTTAATTTATGTTCGCTAAGCATCACTAAAGTTTTATTAGTTCCTGCAATATGATTCACAATTCACTTCATATTCCATGAATTAGCGTGTCAAATAAGTTTGCCATGGGCTTGCGACGACTAGTTGTTAGGCTATGACATAAAATGAATCGGGCATAATGGTCTAACATAAACTGAAATTGAAGGTGTTGCGAAGTCGATTTCGGCGCCAAACTTCTAGTCGAGTGTAAATTCGCATCGCACGCGTTATTAAACGAATTAATTTCTGCTAACGACAGGTCGGCCGCGGCAACGAGCAATTTAAGCAATATATATATATGTATATATATATATATATATGTCAAAGGTAACTTCGTTAACCCATTGTTTACCCACAATAAATAAAAAGAAATACTTGCGAAACATTTAGTGCATATAAATTAATTTGTTAATCGTTTCTAGAAATATATTATTATTGTGACGCGTTTATTAAGATAACAGAAATTAGTTTCATAAAATTAAAATATTAAAGAGAAGATAAAAGAATTTAGTTTCTCCGTACACGTATTAATATTTTTAGAAAAAGTTAGGAAGAGCTCTGGTATCTGTGAAATAAACTACAGTTTTCTATAGTTTTGCGTCTTTATGATTTCTTATTTATCCTTGGAAAATGCCTAAAAGGAATCTAAGAAATCGTTAATTTGGTGACTGAAAACCAACAAGACATAATTGAATTATTCTAGCTAATTATACGATAGAATTTGGTTATTTTTGTGGAATAAATTCATGCAGAAAAATCTCCGCTATAAACGTATTTCGTAAATGCCAATATAAACGTAATAGAGATACAATGCGGCTCCATCGCGCATGTACACCGTGTACCTATTATTGCATCCTGTATTTCGCGCAATTTCCTATACATTGCATTTCGAGGTGTAATACACCCGTGACGAAATCAATGATTTTTTTATCGCGGTTGGTGAACAATATCGGGCATTGCACTCAATTAACCGGGGGACAATTACTTTCAATGAGGTTCAATGAAATTCGCGGCGCGGTCCAAACACCAGTTTATTTCACTGCGGGAGATGATACCACTGAAATGTCTCTATTCAAATCAGTTTGCTGCTTTGAATGATATCTAATTTTGAAAATATTCACTATTCGTCGTCGAGCATAATAAAGATGCGCACGAAAAGCGACAAACGAATTTTCCATATTATTATGAGCGAGTTAATGTGATTGAAAAAACGTAAAATAAAAGTAACGCGAAAGTAATGTGCGAAAAGCAACGAGAAAGTAATGTATTACTTTTACTCGTTACGTAACGAGTAAAATAACGTATTATTTTTTTCAATGAATAACGAGTTTTCAATGAGTACACGGAAAAAAAGAATTTGTTAACTTGACTAAATCTTTCAACTAAATAAAATTTATTTAGTTCAAGTATTTATTTATTTAACTTAAACATTTATTTATTTAACTTAAACATATAATATATTTTATGTTTAAGTTAAATAAATAAATACTTGAACTAAATAAATTTTATTTAGTTGAAAGATTTAGTCAAGTTAACAAATTTTTTTTTCCGTGTAGCAGTAACGAGTTACTTTTCAAAAGTGACTTTCCAACCCTGGCATTACTGTTACCGTTATGAGAAAATGTAACGTCAATACCAAATCGTTACTATAAAAAAGTAACAGTAACGCATTATTTCCCCCAAACCTGCTTTTATATTAGTTTAAATATAATTTACTTGTTCATATCTAAAAACAAAACATTGCGCGGCTCATGATTCTAATATATGAAATATCATTCGGATACATCGGAAGTACCTTGGTTCACCGAAACGGACTCGGTTGGCTGGTTCCTTTGTTCCTCGTTCGGACTTAGGGATTTTACTCGTGTACTTAACTCGCTGGCAAAAGAACAATCCGTCTGCTTTCTACCTTTATAGAACGTACGCGATTAAACTTTTCTCAACGAATCGAATTTAACTTTCTGCACCGTCCGGGGTAACTACTTTTGTTACTCGTTCACCAACAACCTCGTTACACGTTGAACACCGCACTGTGTCGAGATGGACTTCTGGAAGTTGCACTCGAAAAGAGAGAACGAGTTAACTATTGATTCTGAGCAACTCCGGATGAGAGCTCTAATCATAACTGTTATGGAGTCTTCCACACGCAGTTATTTCTTTCGACATGAACAATTATTGGAGCTGAGAGCAAGAGGAATTGAATGCGCATGACAGTCAGCTTGCAACATATATTATACGCGCTATATCTGTATTATAATATAATACATACACGGAAAGAATGGTTTTGTTGAGATATCTAAAACTTTGGCCAGATACAGATCTGAAAATAATTTTGTTGGACCATCAAAATAATTATGTAGGACGCCGAAAATAGTTACTCGAATATCAACATTTTTTGCAGCAATATCATCATATTTGAGCGTCCTAGTTACATATTTTTGATGGTCTAACAAAATTATTTTCAGATCTGTATCTTGCCAAATTTTTAGATACTTCAGCAAAACCTTTCTTTCCGTGTATATGTGAAGTATACGAATCTCCGAAATACAATTAGGCTTTCAACGAAAAAAAAATACAGAGAAAATTATTTTATTTTCTATTATTAGATATATTATATTGAAAATATCGACTCTTTTCGATAATGGAATTATCGCTTTAAGAAATCGGATATTTTTCTAAAAGGACGCTCGATATTAATGGAATTGAGTGCAAGAAATCATTATGATGCG
Source organism: Aphaenogaster ashmeadi (assembly GCA_003063805.1). Lineage (NCBI taxonomy): Eukaryota > Metazoa > Arthropoda > Insecta > Hymenoptera > Formicidae > Aphaenogaster > Aphaenogaster ashmeadi. Next base: position 519,862 of record NJRQ01000024.1, on the reverse strand, counting down.
CATAAAGTTCAATTAGTTCTTATATAGGGACGGCTATCAGTATATCGGAAATTACGCCGAATAATCGAGAGATTTATAAAAAGTCGCTTCAACTTTTAGCGAGGTAACACAATCTTCTCTCTCACGTGATGGTTTGTTTTTGCGTGTTTTAATCAGAAACGACGAAACCGATAACGAACGAACGAACGAACGTGCGTCACGAACATGGTCTGTAGTTGTGTCTTTTTCTCATTATCGGTATACCGTCTGGATCCCCTTCAGTTTGGTTTTCCCGTTTTTCTTAGTCGTTGTCCTCACCTCCGACACTATTTATGTTTTCTTTTCATTAACGCCGCGCTGCCGTTCGCGCACCCGACACAGTTTCACGTATTTCATTCACCTTGCTACTGTTTCGCTTTTTCATCTGCGTTCGAACACTGGCTGCGCTGACGAGAGGAGACAGCCGAAAAGGCACGTCCTTCTGGAGTAACGACCGATGATAAAAACATGACGATTAATATCGTCGCAATAAGACTATATAGCTCGAATGATGACTGCCAATTCTTAACTCCTTCGCTCCAAACCGGTTCTCAATCATGGTCAACTTTTTACTTTATTTGTAACATGCAAACACAAACAAGTCCATCCGAAGAAGAGGTCATCCGAAAATTCAAGCCCCATTTAAACACTCTTAAAAATGTTTTCAATGTCATGCAGAAATAACTCGTTAAAAAAATGAAAAAAAGGAATAAGGCTCTTTCGTGACGAGTAGACTTCGTATTTTGAAAGGATTAATGACGATAAAACAAACAACCGTCCGTAATCGTTTGCATAATTAACGATTCGCATCGGTGAAATTGCAACACATCCAATAAATCGATGTTTTAAAAAGCGATAGCGATTGAGTTTAAAATAAATGCACTGTCGGCGCGCCGAGCAAACGACTTTGGTTAACGGACCGAATAAATGTTTACGGTTTTCATGACCCAAAAATTTTATTGGGTATTGCAAGTGCGCGGCAGTATAAGACATTCGTACGGCGCAATGCGGATGATCTCTATCCCCGATCCATTCGGAAACGACGACGACGACAACTTCGTTCCTTTTTACGCAAGATTGATCCCGTTCTCTATCACGTCAGCGATTCTTATCGTAAAATGTAGCATGCGCGCGCTAGATAAACAACGCGGTAGAGCAAACAGAAACTTTGTGGCGTGGCCACTCTAAGAGAGCAAAAACGTAATAGTAAATAAACATTGTCGTTCGCAATAACTCACAAACGATATACTCAAAAGATATTTTTGCGATTCGATTCGTGAACGAATTCATCGATACAGTATGAATACTGTCCATTCAGAGGAAGCAATATGTCAAAAAATGTATGCGGTCGGACGCAGATACTTAAAAACATAGTAAAGCCAAACATAAACAGCCAAACGTAACTACAGATCATTTCCGTTTCTCCTGATGCAATAATTGAACGAATGAGATAATATTATACTGTAAACTATTTCTTTTTCTTCAAAAAATCTGGTAATTAATCATCTTTAATGATTTTAACTTCATTTAACGTCTGTTGCTTCGAGAGGACATGTCACATGGAGATCGTGAAATGTCACTACACCAAAGAATTTCCTCGAATCCAATTCTGTTTTACTCGTTTTTAGTTTGCGCCGCACATAAATATCTTTTAGAAATATCTTTTACTCTGACGTAGTTTGGACACAATGTCAACTAAAGAATTTGATGTGCGTTCCTACTTGATGTAAGCGGTATGAATTATCTCACTTGAGAAGGACCAAAACCCATGGTCGAAACGTTGTGAATTTTTACTCAATAAAGAAGCCAATTGTGTCGAAGAAATGATCTAATTGTTAATAAAACGAAGAAAAGTTATTTAATGATTTTTCTACAAGAAAAAACGATTTATAATTTCTCTTATCACTGTGACAATTATAAATGTAAACTGAAATATTTGTTCTTCCCCGATTCATACAACTATTCCGAATATCATCAATCATCAACCACAAAGACGTCTCCAAAAAGACGCAACTGATCGGAACAAATTGTTACACGCATCAAGCAAGCGCGTAGAAACTTTCATCGATTACGCAAGTTCGCCGCTGGCTCTGACGAACACGTAGGGATAATTAAAATTGATAGTCCCGCGTTACGCGTATTACGTCCGATTCCCTTAACGATAGACGGTGTAACTCGCGCCATTTGACGAATCGAGCGTGAAATTAATTTCGCCATTAGTGCACTTTGACGCGCATTATCGTGCCGCCGCGCCGCGCCGCGCCGCAGCAGAGCACGCGGATCGCATCGCGTGGGCACCGCCGCGCGCCGTATACGCTCGCATATGGAATGAATGCGTCCTACCGTAAGCAATTTTCGCCTCCAAATTGAGCCGACACTCGTGCCGCGTCATGTACATGTAGGGCCGCGGCTCACCCGGGCACCAGGGCACCGACGGACCGCAAACGCATTTGCCGGCGGCCGCCGCGTTTCCGTCCTCGACCGCCGCGACTCCCTCGCCGACTAGGTTGCAGCCAGAACCCGACATCATCGGCCCGTGCGGACAATGCCTCCTCCATCTGCCCGGAATCTCTGAAAAGCATAATAACGGATAACGTGAGTACAGATATTCACACACTGAAAAAAAATTCTTGGTGTGAGATGTATGTTTAGTATACTTTCTTTTGAAGTATTTGATTATTATTACCGATTATAATAATAATAACAAAACATTTTGTAATAATTATAAACATTTGTAATAATTATAAAAGAGCAAATTTTGTTTAGTTGAGCCAATTAAATTATAATACTTATTATACGTTTAGTTGAAACTATTTCACCAAGGTAACATTAACCAAGCCTGGATTTTTATAACCAAGCCTTTCTTTCAGTGCACAATTTTGTAGATATATACTATTATAAAAGAATAGATATGCCTTTTTGTTTTCCTTCTAAAATTATTAAAAAGTTGGACAGCAAGTAAAATTAGTGGCATCACACTCTATATATGTATATAGGGTATATACACAAGATTCTTCTTTTATTTATATCAAATCGGTCGCGATCAGTTGATAGCAGCACTGATGTGATTGAATTCGAGATTATAAAAATAGACGGATGAAATATGCGCGATCGTTTTGTTTCGGCTAAGCTGGCTCTATTATTCAGTATGCAACAGAGATTGTGCAATTTTATTATTCATCGATCGCAAGCCATCTGTTTCGTCTCTCGTGTACGATTGGCCCCACAGGAGCGATGTAGTTCTTGGTACGCGTAATTTACAAGTGTTTACGTTTGATGCGTACGGTATCGATTTTAAACGTGTATGCACATTTATTAAAATATCAGGTAATCAAGTTAATTTTCCATCGTGATAATGACGCCATTGTCGGAATATTATTATTAGGTGCATCAAACGGTAAAATTGAAAAATCGATCTCGATTACGATCGTGCGACACTAATGAATAATACTCGAAATGTTTGCATAACATTGGCTGGCGAGAACCCGTGTCTCTTCCATAAAAAAAAATTTCTTCTACACACGGAAAGAAAGGTTTTGCTGAAGTATCTAAAAATTTGGCAAGATACAGATCTGAAAATAATTTTGTTAGACCATCAAAAATATGTAACTAGGACGCTCAAATATGATGATAATGCTGCAAAAAATTTTGATATTCGAGTAACTATTTTGGGCGTCCTACATAATTATTTTGATGGTCCAACAAAATTATTTTCAGATCTGTATCTGGCCAGAGTTTTAGATATCTCAGCAAAACCATTCTTTCCGTGCACTTTAACACATGTAGTGTGTGCACTTAAATCCGCCATGATCGATAATGACGTTTGTATTTGTAATAACGCGGATTATAGTGCAGAGGCATCATCGTGAGGGAAAAGTACCACATGATACGAGAGAAACGATGCGACGTGACATTGTGCTGTACGAGGAGCTTGAATGTAATAGCACCGCGGAAAAATTCCAGAATCACGCATCCGTGGCGAATTCGCCGGTAGAGCAAATCGAGCATCGATAACGGCGCAATTACAAAATCGTCAATATCGCAAGGCACCGCTTACTGCATACATCGCTCGTCGTCGTCGGTTCAGGACGAGAGGTACCATGGTACCGTCGATACCCGAGGGAGTATAATGCGGTCGCCTAATGAGACGCGGTGTGTACCCGAACGACAAATTCCAATTCAATTGCGTTCACCGTACTAACCGCTGACCGGGAAGTACGGGAGAGAAGAAGAAGAAAGAGAGCGTTTAAAGCGTCGTCGTTGGTATTTCAAGGAGAAAGAACAGCAATTAGCTTACGCCATTTGCACGAAATAACCCCACGCGATGAGGCGCGGAGAAGGAATATAAGAAACAGGGCAGAAACGAAATCGGGACGATCAACCAACCGGACAGTAAATCGAGGTCGAGGCGGCCGGTTGTCCGACACGAAGGGCGGTTATAGCCTTCCGTGATAACCTGGGTTGTGGTCACCCTCTTCGCCCCCTTTCTGCTTTCGATCGTACCGCGTTCCAATCGATAAGTTTAATAATCCGCAGACGGACTACGCGGAGAAAATCGAATTTGCCGATCGGTTTGCCCATCAGCCCTCCGGGCCTCCTAAATGCGAATTCATTTCGAGCTAATGGCTGGGAATGCACTTCCGTCTAATTGCCCATGAGCCGGCCAGATATGCGCTACGATATCCGAATGCAACCGAACCGCGGCGGTTTTCGATTAAGAAAATCGAGGATACCGTGCAGAGGAGTGTCCCAAGAATGGGCCGCAAAAGCAGCCGGATGAGTTCAAATTCACCGCAGAATTACATTTCTTTGAGATAATTTCTCGGTATCCAATACACGCTCGTAACCATTAGCAAATTCGCTTTAACCATCTGAATTTAAAGCTGCACTTTACGAATTTAAATGTCTCGACGCATGTCGTATAATTTGAAAATATTGCTTCGCTTTATTACGTTATATTGCACACAGATACGATTAAATTATTATATTGTGACTGACTTTATAGACTTTATTGTGATAATTAATTAATGTATCGCTATAGGATGACGTCTCTCCGTGAAGAGTGTAATTTATTGACGAAAAATGTCGAAACTGCCACTTTTGATGCAAATTCGTTTCGAGTTAATGAGCCGTGCACATAATGGTCAATTGGTCATGACCGTTCAGGATGTACATTTCCGCTTTTATGTACATTACGCCGTCGATCTTTCCGGAGTAGCGACACGAAACTCGAGAAGTCAGACTGCACTTACAGTTGTGGACCGTGCAATCGGCTTACTCGGAGGTGCATTTGGTCTCTTGTTCCAGCCTCGGTAATCCGTTAAATCGTCAGTAGTCACTTCCCTAATGTGTCGACACTTGCTTACGCCTCTCTCACCAAGCTTTCCTTGAAACGATGGGATTTCATTTATAAAAAAAACATTGCGTAAAATAGCAGACTACTTTCGCGATGGCGCACGCATATGAAAATCTTGATAAAATTAATAAATATTGATGCTAACTATGCACTGCTCTTATTCAAGCTGCAAAGAATAAAGATCAATCTGATTAATATAATTTTGTATAAGTGAGATAAGAATATATATGTACGAAGATATTATCACAATATATGTTAAACTTCTTATAACAACCTCAATAGCTCAAGCGAATAATCAGCACATACACATTTATGAATAAATATTCTGAAATTTTAATTAAATTAATATTTATTTATTAAATCCCCCCCCAATATAAATGTAATTTAATCAAATGTAATTTTGAAAAGAAATAAAGTTAAATGCGCGCTTCATGCAGATTTACCCTACTTTTCGGTAATGGTAATATATAATTATTTTAAATGACGTTAAGTCGCCATAATCCCGACGCTGAAATATCGCTACAACGACATGCATACGATAATGAAATGTTTTACGCGTTCGTTATTATAGTACGTGAGTTCATACGGTCATATCGTGAACCATGCGGAGCACGACGACGTTTTATGTAGCGCGCGGCGAAATGCAGATTTCCGGTAACCAAAGTAAACGAAGTTGTGAAAAATAACGGTGCTCCGCCCAGCCCAGGTAAGTAACTCGGCGAGGAGAAACGAGGAGCAACTTAATCAACCGACGCGAGTGTATTAAGGGCGGCGGTAAAGAATCATGCGCCGCTGGAGAAACGCGAAACTAAGAGTGGGAGAAGTGTACTGCTAGATCTTTTGTAAATCCCATCTGCATACGTAACGCGGAGGAACGACGCGTCAGAATGGACCCTTTCGCGCGACGATAATTTATTTTTCTGCACGAGCACACATGTTCATTTGCACGTATGATCTATAATCACTTACACGAATAATGAAGCTACGTTTTACGCCATAATGATTTCACATAGAGATAGAAAATATCGACGATAATTTCTTCAAGTCTGTACCTGCAAGTAAAACAGATATTGCGCTTGGCTATGTTTGATCTAATGCGAAAACAACGGGATCCGTTGATGGAACTTCTCCGATTTTACGTTTCTCGCACGCGTGATAGGGTTGCGGAAATTTTCTTTTAACGATCACGTTGGATTGGATCGTAAACTCAGATTCAGTACATTCGCTGATAAAAATATCTTTTTATCATTTCGCTCCCTTCGTGAAGATATAAGTACGTCTCGTGTCACTGAAAACTTCAAGTAGAAATAAAAGATTCATGGCCAAATGGGAATGCCCCTAAAATGTGAGTATTCGGTTTCGATATTTTCTCATGTTGCAATGTGAAACATAAAGTCGGTGGATCGTTCGAGCAGCTTCGCAAAAAGAACATAGCATGGATCTCGAGATTTCCTGATCCCGCGACGTCCTCATATTTCGGTGTTTGAGGCTACTTCTATATCTATCTCGTTAAATTGGATTTCTAGTATCCCCGAATACCACACGAGACAGTTCCGTAACTCTGGAAATAATCCAATAAACTCTTTAATAATGAAAATATTTTAGAGAATAACATTCCGTGAATCATTTAAACTCAATTATTATTAAAAGGATAATAACTCCTCAATATATATAGTTTTACCGTTCTTTTTTGGGAGGAAATTTTTATTTTAATTGGAGATGCAACGTAAACATAAATTTATTCCAAGCTTATTCGGTTGGAGAATGTTGCATTTTTAATAATATACTTTTCCGCAAATAAGGAAAATAAATCTCCCAATAATGCTGCGCCCGTGTATTTCAGTTTAAAAAACGAAATCTGTTTTTCCAAGCTCGCGAGTGAAGCTGGTAAAAAAAAGAGACAACCTCGTGCGGATGGCAGTTGTTTCTGCAGTATGCGTAATGTATGATACTCGAGAAAACTGGTACGTTTAATGAATAGAACGCGACCTCGTTGTGACGCGGTAACGTCGATGAAAACGGCATGTCTCTTGTATGTGTATACCTTTGACGGTACATGCTTGTGCTTTCGAGTACCCGCAAGTACCCGCGAGTATACGCACGCGCGGTTTCATTTTCTCTCAAACGCAAATGATAGGCATCATTGCGCCGTGCGTTGCGTCGAGTGATCAATATTTACAGAATTATTTGCGCGATAGAACAGATAGATAATACTACATAAGCATACTTTCAGCGTATTGAATTAGTTTACAAAAGCAAGCGGGAACAGCTCGATAGCGAGTGGAAGCTCAGCTTTTGTACAGCGAATCAATCCGCTGAACTGCGTTGGGTTAAGTACTAATGTAACATTAAAAATGCTGCTGAACGTGTGGAAAGCATCTATACGTTTATTGTATATTGCAATTGTAATACATACATATTAGCGTATAATTATTATACGAATGAAACAACATTTTAGTTATTTGATCGTAACAATTAAAGCATCATCGGTAACATATTACATATAGCATTAACTGTAAAGAGAATTTTAAAGAATTACGGGTCCGTGTGTAGTTTTAGTTTGTAAAACAAGTTTTATGTCATATAATCGATTGTGTGATCCGCGAGCAATTCTGTGCAACTCTATAAAGCGATACACAGTTGTTACAGCCAGAAAAACGAATTACATTCATGAAAGCAAACAAACACCAGAATTTTATATTTCAGCACGCTCGTATTTGCATTCGTGATTGTCTTCTTCCACATAATTCCGCAGATATCCCTGCCAATAGAATTTTCGTACGAACTTTCAGTACACAGAGCGGTTATACTTTTTCCTCTGTACACTACCAGCTTCCGAATGCATTTTGTAGATTCTCGTTTCGTCCCAACATAATACGATGCAACCGTAATATTGATCATAGCATTTCTTTTCTATGCGAAATCTTTTTCAATTTTTTACACAAACATTAGAAAAGCATTTAAAAGCAATTAAATAATTCATTGTATTATGTTTGAAGAGAAATTAAAAACTAACAAGATACTAAAGCGAGAAGCATATTTTACTTCTTATGTGCAGTAAATTTCGAGATATAAATTGTTAATCGATGTAAAAATGGCCAATGTTAAAGATAGTAGTTAGCATTATCGATTATTTTTAGAAAATTATTTAATTTCCGTTTTAGCGGTCATAGACAGTAGAGATAGTACCATGTTTTGACGAAACTCTCTTTATGCATAAATTTTTAAGCATTAAATTTAAATTCGTTATCCAAGAATTATGAAGCATTCTAACAAATTGGCACTCATTCAACCTTCTGCTTGATTTTCGCGGATGCGGGCGTCGAGATCCTCTCGGGGGAAACTGCTGCGTTGCGTCCTAATTAACTGGCTGGAATCGAGGTTCACCCGCTGGCGTGGTTATGTGAGATTCGACCATCGCGAAATCGTCATTAAACAGTAACTATCCGCGCTAATCCCTGTCATTATAGCCATCCATCAATTTTCCGAGATTATCGGATTTCAGCAATTTCTATCGGATTTCACGGGACTTTCATTATCGCGTAGTGAAGCAACGCGGGACATACCTATAACAAAAAGTGCTGCAAGACACTCGGTTCACGCTCAATTACAATTGACAATCTGTAATAAACCGCTCGTATGGGTTACATTTATCCACCTGTTACAAGCGTTTCAATCAGTAATTATTATTACAATAATTGCTGTTAAATTAAAAACAATGATATTTAATATGCTAGTATAAAACGATAAATTATGTAACGAGTGTTTGTAATCGGAACTAATGTAGCGTGAGATATCTGATATAATTATTTTACAAAATGGGTCACATGCAATTTGTTGTAGAGTTATATGCTCGACGAACGATATGATATGACCATTTTATTTCTTGAATTACACGCTCCTCATTTTTAATGGATCCTCGAATAATGAAGTCCAGCGTTTTTCAAACTGTCTCACATTGTTTTATGTTTCTCTCTTTTTATAAAAAGTTACTTTATCATACTATATACCAATTCTGTACCACGGTATACCTGACACAACAAATTTTTTCATGGCTTATTTTGCTGGAGAATACAACTCGTTATTTATTTTTAATCACGCTCCATATTTCACCCTCCAGCGCTTTAACGACATACAGTACACATGCAATGATATCGCGTACATATCAAGTCGCATATAATTTAGAAAACAAAAAAGATCAAAAGATAGAAAGATTATTATATTCATTATAAATTCCAAATATCGTCCATGATGAACAAACGGCGGTGCGTTGCGAAGATTTTCCGCGCTTTTTTTCACTTCCCAGCCGTGCCGGCTATGGATATCCTGTATGCTTTTTACGACGCAACAAAAATTGCAGTTTCGTCCCGTTTTGCCGCTGGCCTATCAGCGTCCTATCAGATTTAAAATCCCGGCAATCCATCCGGATGCACATGCAGGCTATTCCTCTTCCCCTGCCCCTCCCCCCCGCGCGCGCGCGCGCACACACGTCGTTGCCGTAGCGTCCCGTATGTGTCACGTCGCATCCCGTGTCTCTTGCCAGCTCACGAACCGAGTAACCATCACACGAGCGTATACGCACACACGGCCGCGCAAAAACGTAATACGGGTCAATGCATAATACGGCATTGTTTGGTGGAGCTCCAGCGATTCGCGCAAAATAAAACAACCAATCGATTGCGCACGCACATACTCATTGTTAGATATACATACATCGGCAGGTTAGTATTACAAATATGCTAGGCTGACAGCACGGCGAATTCTTGGCTTGAGGAACCTCGTGACTTAAAGTACGAACGTCACGTACGAACACTTGTAAACCTTTTTCTATGCAGGCGGTCCGATATGGTTAACGATCGATTTTTACAAGGGATACTGTATCGCTACAGCGATACATCATATCACTTGCGTTTCGTGCCATGGAAACGAAGGAATAACGATTGTCGATTTATTTAATTTGATAAGGGAATCGTAAATTAAACAATACTTGTGTTTCCAGAGAATGGTGATTAAATTGTTTCGAGCACTGGATGAGTATCGATACTTTCGCGAAGCGCACTTTAAAGTTTTTCCCACCGGCGAACCGCATAATATTATTTCTCCCATTAATCGTAAACTTTAGAAACTAAAAGCGATTAAATGCGCGAGCGCCGCTTTCTCCGCGATGTAGAAAAGCAATCTGTAAAAAGGTCAAAGGTTTTATTAAAAATATATGCAGCAGCAATTGTCGAGCCGAGAACATGTTCTCGCGAGAATAATAAAACGTTTTAATTAACGTTCTCCGATGTAACGACGTGACTGTATATCACGTGCTGCAGCGTACGAAGGAACGTCTCTAGGAGCTAGGCGCAATTCTTTTAACAACTTCGGCATACAAATGGTCGCGTTCGCTCGTTTCGTCGCCGAACTGGAAGGACTTAATTCGAGGCAGGAAAATCTCTTTCGCTCCGTCGCTAAAGGATATATATTTTATATGTCGCGTGTGTACGCTGCCTGCCTGCAGGATGTAAAGCGAATCCTTGGCTTAAGTAGCAAGTACCGCGATACGTGTGATACCGCGACGCATTTATAGACTTTCCAACCGTCCGCCCCGTTGCATCGCCCCGTGGAATACGACGTAATGTACCGGCGGTAGTGGTCCGGTATTTCGCGGTTGTGCAACGGCAAAATAAACCACTAGAGCTCCTGCCGCCTCCGTTTTACATCCCGCATTGCTTTTATCTCGCGCTACGTACGTCAAGAACGTGACTATTTAGCTTAATGCCACGAGATGTGCGCACGGTGTCTGTTATTGTGGACGTAGGATTTTTACCGATTTAAAAGTTACGCTTAAACATAATTACGACGATAATCGGAGCTGTATCTATTCTACATGTGGGGAGGGAAACGATATAAAATTAGATAAAAAATATTACAACTTCTTTTACTTTGTTCTGGGTACGTCCGAGTAATTTGTTGCTAATCCAAAATATTGCGAAAGTCAGGTACACGCAATTAACGCTATAGAATTGCGAGTTATTCTTAGTAGGGTAGATGTACCGGTTGTGGCCACTGCACCAGTTTTGGCCATTTTCGTAATTCTTTTACTTTCAAATTGGCTGTAGTGCGTAACAATCGAGAGAACTTCATTCTGCAAGCATTTTGTTGATCATGCAGACAGGCAGATTAAGTTAAATTTATTCTTTATATGGCAAATAACTGTGTGGCCACAAATGGCCTTAATGTGGCCACAAATGGTGCATCTGCCCTATATTTATTGTTGCGAGAATACTAATGAAATTTAAAATAAAATACGTCGCCGTTAACAACAAACCATAGATTTTCGCGACGTTACATTGTCTATTTCACGATGCATCAACTCGCTACGCGAATATATTATTCTCGCGCGCCGGAAAATTGTTGCGCGCTCCCGAATTTACGTGCCCTCCCGTCGCGTCGGGCCAATTTTTCAATCCGCGCGCCTTATCGCGTGTTCACGGCCGGCCGCGATCCAGCCCATCCCCGCTTATATTTACCCTCGGCGTACAATCGCGGAAGAAACGTTTTCTTACCGCGCGACGTTTGCCGGACTCACTCGTTTACGGAACGAGGCGACGTACAACGATAATGGGCTTCGACGTACATTTGCCGCCGGTGGTGGTCTTGTAACACGAAATAAGGGTGCTTTACACTTCTTCCTCCGTGCTCTCCGCCTCACCTCGGAATACCGTTCGATCTACCTATCCCGGTTTATCGACGGTAGTGTAGCGAGCCTCTGCAGTCCCATGTATTGGGCGAACGAGAAACCGTACGGTGATCTATGGGATTTGCATACGCGTGCGCGCGTGTATGTACATTCATGCGCACGGCTACGAGCTGTTTAGTAGCGTTGCGAGCGAAACCCATCGAACGCCGCACGGCCCTTGCCCTATCCAACCCAGCTAGCCGGCGAGCGCCGTAGTTCTCGAGATTTGTTGCTTGACATTGAGAAAGTGGCGTTCGCGGCTGGTAACAGTGTATATAACCCCCTGCCAATGCACCGGGTCGACAGCTCTCGCGGCAACAATCGCCCACCGGGAAATATGCAGTCCGTAGTACGTGTAACCTAAGCGAGACCTCCACCTTCGCCGAGACTTGATCGCGCCCAAGTCACGTATTCGCGTTAATCCCCACTACGATGGACTGGAGCTGGGATTTAAGATCCCCGCGCTGTACTCGAGTTTGAAAAGTGGCAGGGTCTTATGCAAACATCTCGAAATGGTCTTACTGGTAAAAAAAAGAGCGTTTCTGCCTGGTTTGTCTCGTCGACATCTACGGAGTTCATCTTTCTTCGATCGAAGTCGCGATCAAGTTCGATCAAGTCGCGAAACAGAAAACAAAAGACTGTCGACAACGAGAAAACATCGGCTGCCGGCACGTGACCGTCGTTTCCACGTTTTACACGCGCCATGCCTTTCTCGCGCGGCCACGTATACCATGTCCGGCGAAGGACGCGTGTAGCTTTATACGATCCATGAGATTAATACCGTACGACGGGTGTTGTATCTCCACATAAGGCCAACCTCTATACAAGGGGTCAACGTCACTCGGCGGAACCTGCTGTTTATACTGGCCACTATTACGTGTCCCTCGACATGCGAAACACATTCGCTGTTCCGAAACCGGCTCTCGTCTCCGGTTTATTTGATTTCCAAAATGAGCTTTTCCGCTCGCGGAAGTAACTTGCCGCCCGGACAACCTTCGCGAATTTTACTGCTCCGCCCGAAGGAAATCGAATATCCGGCATATTCGCGTACGAATTGTGGGCTGAAGTGCGTCAACGAGAGTTTACGGCTGTTTCTACATCGCCAATTAAGCCGAGTGTTCGTATTGTGCGTTCACCGATCGAAACGGCTTTATATATACCGTCTTATGTATCGCGAGCATGCTCGAAATTGGCCCCGCTTAATCGCGCATTGCGCGCACGACGGCGCAAATAAAATTCCACCGCTGGTTTGCGTTGGGGCAATACGCGCGAAACCGTAGTTAGCGGTTTCCCTTCGTGTTATTTCACCCTTTACAGCTCCTTCCTGTTTCTCTTTTCATTTCCTCTTTAGAGAGCGCAGAATACAATTTTGAATATCCGCAATCGCGGTGAACATGCGGACAAATGGTTTTATATTTGATTCCAAGATTGAGGATGTAATAAACAATTTGTTTCGTCAGTGTATGTGTAATCCGAGCATATATAAAATTATACTTTTCACGGTCTCATACGAAATTGAGTAAAGTAGTACATAAAATAAAAGTTTATAAAAAAGCCATATGCTGGCTTTTGCATAGAATTATTTCAAGATGAACATAGATAAATATTTTAAACTTTTTCTTTTTCTTTTTAGTATCATAAAACTCCAAAATCGCATTTATTATGAAAATCGCATTTATTATGAAAATCTGACGTTAGAATCTAATTATTAAATTCAAGCTAATTTATAGGAAATTAGAATAAACGGAAATATCTCATTTTCATCGTACATACGGCAGGTATATATTTAAAACAACTCGGCGCCATTCGCCGATCAATTAGCATGTGCATCCGGTTAATTAATTAATACATTTCCCTGTGAACCGTAACAATCCTCGCCAATTGTGGAAACGACGATAAACTCCGAGGGATATTGAGATACGCGCCGAACCGATTTACCACAAGCCATCGCTTTATTTATGAATATTTCAGCAAAACGCACCGTGTCCGACACCGCAAATGTGTGTGATCCGCCAATTGAATATTGCACTAACGCAAGACCGACAAGATCTGCAACAACGATTGTTACACCACCTGCCTAAATTAGAAAGATGTGTCACTGTAAAAGTTCAATTCAATATTTTTCAATGTTAATTAGTTCGCAAATTACAAACGTTCTTTAGTGAAATATACGCTTATACGCTAAAGAAATTCATCTTCTCTTTCAAATGAACATGGTTAAAAAATCATTCGAATTTCGATTTAATATCTTTTGATAATAAAATATTTCAGATTTTAACGATAAATACCAGTGTAAACTATCCTCTTTTATATCAAATAACTATTTAAAAGAGCTGCGATATTCTTTGTTCGCTTTAGAAGGATCTCTGGGTAGTGCTGCATAAAACAAGAGCGTGCTTGCACCCTTGTATCATGACGTACACATATCTACATCTTTCTCTCTCTTTCTTTGCCAGTGGCGGTAAACGCCGGGATTTTTTCTCGCGAATTTACTCCGAGATGGGGGGATAGCGAGATTACGATAGGGCAATGCGCGTAAAAGCGGCCGAGCGCGGCTTTTCTACCGCGCACATGACAATTACCGCTGGATGTATAAAAAAGAGAAGGGGGAGAAAGAGCGTCTCTCTCGTACTATAAAAGCACGGAGGCACAATGGCTCGCGGAAAGAGGGAGAGAACGGCTAGACGTTTGTGCTTTACGAGTGGCGCGCGAGCGCATGCGGATGCATTCGCGAGAGCTGGTGCGTTTATTACACAGCAGAGTCCCGACGGTTTCTTTAACGTAAAGTTGGTATTTACCCGTTATGAGCCCCGTCGGTTTTTAGGTCAACATCTTTTGCCGCTGTAACAACCCGCCGCGGCTGCTCGCGAGAATGCGGCGTCTTCGTGAGTTTTGAGCTCCTCGGTGCTTCGATCGGTAGCCTGCTAATAGCGATGCAACTAGAAGAGTTGCCATTGTGTTTTAACGCGAGAATTAATACTCCCGACGATCAGTTCCGCGATTTGTGACATTTCTGGTAAGATAAAGCGTCGATTATGCTTGCTTCTTCGGTGAATGTTCCGCGCTTCAGCGGAAATTCCAAGTGAATACCACAACAATCATTAATAATCTCTGTGCAATGTTGTATACAAGAAAGATAAGATTTTTTTATACATTTTACATAGTGCCGTTAATGTACTGCAATCGCGATAGAGAACTTTATGACCAGGATATTTTGTTTGTCTTGCGTCTTATCACCACACAAACGTGCAGTTTCAGTTCCCTCTTACATGACATTAGACGATTAAACTCGCTCTCAGAAGTTCCATATTACCGAGTGTCGTGACGTCACACCATTAGCTCCCTCGCCCACAATCAGTTCCACGCGAGATACAATTTAATGGGAAAAGTTGCGGATTTGAGCCCCGCCCAGAACGCGATCGTCATCCGAGGTTTCCTCGTACCGCGGACGGACAGCCTCGCGTGACGCGATTCTTTCGCTGGGTAAAATCAAGTTTACTTCCTGCAATCCTGTTTAACGTCCGTCACGAAAAAGAAAGGGCAGAAGTAAAATTATTGTTCCTTATAACTCGACACATGTTAAAAAAATTCTCGTTTGTCATCGTATAGAGGAATTGAATGTCCGCGCGCATAGATCATCTCGCTCTCGACTTTTCATAATCCGCCGAGTTTACAGCTCTTCCCTCGCGCGAGAGTATCTCGTGAAAGATCTGGTTGAAAATTATCTTTATTAACGATCTTACGGCAGCGCTCGATTTTTATCGAGATAGTCTCAAACCTTGCCCTGCTCGTCTCTCACCTCCGGCTAAACTAACAATTTAACACAGCCATATGTAGCAGCATGGCCACGTGTGGTCGACATTTTTCCCCACTTTAACAGGGAATCTCAATTGCTCACACTAACGGCTTGCTGTGTACGTTGAAGTGATAATTTATGTCTTCAACGTGGAGATGACTTCAATTATCTTTCTCGCAAATTGTTTGCATAAGATAACGTAATAGACGCATAGATGAAAATTATTACAAACTCCACCGAGCTAGGAGTATCAGCATTGAGCTGAGAGTATCTGAAAGCAAAAAAATGCGCAAGCACTAACTTTTTTCATATCATCCAGATAAAACTGTGCGTAAAGAGGGAAAATACGACCGCCCGTAGCACCGTCGAGCTTTTACACACATTTCCCGTATCCTAGCGATTTGCATTAGGACCGTTTAACGCCTAAGTAAAAGTTGGTACGTTTGCCTGCCCGGGGTAATCCACTTCACTGAATCTGCATGCGGCAGAAAATTTACAACCGGCGAGCTGGAAAATATTACGGCGCAGCTTAAATATTACAATGCATCGTGACTCCTACGTAATATGCGCTATTAATTTATTATGCGACCGATATTTGCGGTGCAAGAATGTATTTCCGAGAACCGACGATACTTATAAATCGATACACTCGCATTGGCTACTCGTTATCGATATCACTTCGCCCCTCGGTAAACGATGCGTATGTACGTATACACCGTGCACGAGAGATACGTGTGGCTGGCCGAGATAGCGCTACTCTACGTCGATATTTCACGGTTAAAACTCTACCTGGTCATGCATAATTTCATTTTTAATCCGTGACCGTAAAAGAGTCGCGAACTACCGGTTATTTCGTGTATGTAGGCAAGTATGAATCATACATATCTTCTATTTCTAACGGCCTCAATTTGATTTCTGATCTTGACGGTCGTATCGTCGAAATCATATAAAATGCATTGAATGACGAATACAAATGTGCTGAGAGCGTTCTTATCTCAAAGTATTGTCATTCAAAGCGTCTCGTTGAATGTAAACTTGTATGCAGAAAGCAGCGTATGCATTCATGATGTAAAAAATTCAGAATGCGCTTCATGAGGGACTTCCGACCTATATTAATGTAACCTTCATCACCGAAATGAAAATATCTCTTGAAAAGATTACGAGTTTTCTAAGTATCAATGATGCGAAAGGCGAAACAAGACTTTTGAGATTCATCTTAATAAATATTGTTATATAAAATGCAACAATATGATTGGAAAAAACCATCTGACATCTCTTTTAATAAACACATTGGCTTTTATTATATCGTTTTTGATTTTATATCTGAGAGCCTTACTATCATTGATATTTCTTTTAATAAAGACTTCTCTTTTAATACCAACGGCCATACTGTTTATTTCAACTTTATGATATAGTAACAACAATGTGTTATTGAGATTTAATAACTTTTGAGAGTGATTGGACAGTGAAACAGTTTAAAAGTGGTCTTAACATCATAGATATCGAGATAGTTCGATTTTTCTTCCACGCTTTCTTTATACTCTCGGAGCATAAAAATATTACTTATATCATGAATATCAGTAAGCCTCGTAGTAACTATGGAAAGTTTAAAGCTCTTTTGTACTTTCAAAAGTGTAAAAAAGCAGCGATGTAGAAGAGAACAATTCTGACTCGTTCTAATCGTCGCACTTTAACATAACGGGCAAAGCTTAATCTTGCACTTTTCGAGCAAGTTATATAATATCGAGTATTTGAAGTGGAGTCTTACAATATCGATTTTCTCAATTTCTCGTGGAAATACTATTCGCTGAAAATCGCAACTCCTTTTTAATCGTAGCGTTTTTCATTCTAACAATAAGAGAGAGAGAAAAAATCTAATATATATCTCTAAAAAGATATCAAAAGTATTTTGTTAACAAGCTTCGAAAAAATACTGTAGAAAAAGAAATATTTATATTTTAAATAAAACATTAAAAGGCAAAAACATATTTTGTCGAAATTATTTATGTGAAAGTTTAAAAATTATAACTAAATATTAATGATAGTAAGGCTCTCAGATATAAAATCAAAGACGATTCAATAAAAGCCAATGTGAGCCAACGCCGTTGTCGAGGCGAAACAAATCATTTATTTATTAAATGTACAATATAAATATACAAATACAAAGTATACTTTTTCATATCCAACGGCGTTGGCTCACATTGGCTTTTATTGAATCGTCTTTGATTTTAAAAATTATATCAAACTATATATTTATACACATCATAACCTATTCAAATTATCAATTAATAGTTTAATAATGTCTACCATAATATCAAAAAGTTAAGAACAAATTTCAAACATAGACTGTTCGTTACTTAAGCTATATATGTTTTACTTGCAGGGAATGTAGAAGGTCTTTCTAATATTTTCACAAGTGAAAAAGAATTCCTTCAGACGCAAATTTGTCGGTGCAATAAAGAACATCGTCGTATTTGTCACGACTACCGCGCGAAAAGATGTGAAACAGATCGCGACATTTACCGCGATGTTGACTCCCGTGAATTTACATGCCTAGTGCACCAAGCGAAAACCAATAATGACCGTGGTTAGCGACTTCAAGATAGGGCTCCCCGCCACCGTCAGCCACCATTCAGCCCCAAGAAGGCAATAATGTCATTATGAGGAGGCGGGCGAGGAAATGGTCCGTAAATGTTCCGATACCTCCGCCGTTTAGGCTATCACCCTTTCCTCCCTCTTCCTCTCTCTTTTTCCTCGTGTCTTCCTTTCTCCTATTTTCCGATGATAGTATCATGGAAGTTGCCTTGTCTCGTTTCAATGGACCCTTTTGCGCATTTTCGTAGGATAATGATTGCTTCCCCTCGAATCTTCAGCAGTTGTCGGTCGAACGAACTCATGGTCCTTCTATCATGATGTTCAGGAAATTGTACGAGGGCTAACGTTTTGCTTCGTATCGACTAAAGAGAAACTAGAGGAGGAACTCTAAAAAGACGTCGCCCCGAAAAGAAGTCTATTCCTTCAACGATATCGGTGTAATCCTTGATCTTGCCAAGCGATGCACCAAGTTCATATAGATTAAAAAACCAAATAGATTCAAAACCGAAATAACACTATCCAAGGGCAAACGATTTCTGAAGAATTTTTAAAAGATCTTAGTAAAAGCACAACTAAAAATAGTAAAGAAGAGAGGTACCTTCTGTCCTCTATACAATATGTGTAACTTGATAAAATTTGCAAATATGTCCATATGTTGTAAACATGTATGAATTATTATGCAAAGTCCCTCCACAGTTATGGGCTTGAAGCTTAAGTACCATCGTATAAATTCGTTCACTCGACATGTCGCAAGAAAACGCTTCCGATGATATCCTTTTTATGGTGAAGCTTTCTACACTTGACGCGACGAAACGTCACAAGTCCACCGTACATTGTTACAGCGAATCGCTATTTGCATAAAACGTCATATCACGAGCATATCTTTCTTTAGTAAAATTCCCCTTCCTGTTCACGCTCAAAAAGTTACACGCTGAAGTAACGCGCCAGCGATTTATTTACATATAAACACGACGTGTTACGCATAAATGTTCTATCAGTCGGCTCACCTGTATCCTAAAATTTCCGCAAGAGCGCTGCTCTCCGACCAAATTATCAACAAATACTATAACAAATAAATATAACAATGATAAATGTCGATGGAGGTGGCTATTAGCGCGACGATGAATGCCATACGAAATTGCCTTTCTTTTTTTTATTTTTCTTGCGGGCCTGTGGCCGGCGTTTAAATTAACACGTAAAATTTTCGTGCGTGGCAAATATTATTTTAACGCCAAGCGCAATTAAAACAAATTACGCTTTAATAGAGACGCATGTTATATGAATCGACGTAATAAACGTTGATTCATATCAGAAACGGACGCTGATGTGCCGTACGTGCAGCGAACTAATATTGAGCAATCTATAAGCATAAGCGGGTGTATCCGGTGCGCCCTGCACGTAGAGATAAAGATAAATCCGACAGAAACAGAGTGTACGTGCGACTCCGAAAAGAAATATGAAAAACGGCAAAGGATAAATAATAATTAAA
This sequence comes from Aphaenogaster ashmeadi, assembly GCA_003063805.1. NCBI lineage: Eukaryota > Metazoa > Arthropoda > Insecta > Hymenoptera > Formicidae > Aphaenogaster > Aphaenogaster ashmeadi. Next base: position 499,884 of record NJRQ01000024.1, on the reverse strand, counting down.
TATTGGACTGATTGATTTATAAGCTGTTTCAATTTGTTACACTGTTGAAACATCGAGATGTGATTAAAGATTATTTGTTTTCCTCAATCAATTTAATTGTGTTTGATTTAACCAACAGGTTTCTCGTTTTTCTTTTGTATAATATTTTAATAATCAATTAAATTCCGTAAGTTAACAATAACATTATTGACTAATAAAGCAATATTCTGCAATGCCAATCACATTTATAACGAAAATTATAAAATCACGTTAAATGCATATTAATCGAGCAGATATTGTCAGCGTCAGTTCGTAAATTTTGGCATTCGCGTGGCGTTTCGTTAATCGTTCTTGCGGAAAATATTCCACAATAATCTTGTTTATGCGGAATGTCAAACGGCACGCTAGGCATATTTACAATTGTGTAATGAATGTATCCGACACACGCATGCAAGTCAAATAACCTATTTCTACCCCATGATAATTATGGAATACATATTAAATGATACGCCTCCGTCCGCGGGCATTGCATTTCATTTCTTCGTATGCGCGTTCCATACGCACACGCACAAAGCGCTCAACATGTTACGGTAATTTATTAACTGCCGACGGATTCAAATTTTCAGTAAAGCACTATATGCCAAATGAAAATGAATGAATTATATTCGCAAACAGTTCGCGGGGAATAGAATTTGCATTCTCTCTGCTTTTCTCTCTCTTTCCCTCCCCCCCCTCCCCCTCTCTCTCTTTCTCACCCGACAAACGTATCACGTTTCAAGATCCGTTGAAAGCATTAGCGAAAATATGTACGCAAAATTCTGTCAAACTCTAACACCACGATAGACGCATTATCGGCAGAATTGTCGCCGCATTTGCGACACACCCTTCGTTCTAAGGGTGATGCGAAATTTCTTAAGCAATATCGAAAATTCTTACGTACACGACGGCTACGCGACGCGAAGGCAGAAGGATGTAGTTGAGTCGAAGAGTTAAGATGCGCGCTGGGATATTCGTGTTCGAGTATGTCTGACGCATGAAACGACGCGGAAACTTTCGATACATGCGGGAATATTTTTATACGCCGCTGCGGGTACCGCTGCTGCTGCTGCCGCTGCTGTCGCTGCCGCGGCAGGGATGCGACGCAAATACGAAGGGGGCTAAACTAATTTGTACCCCACGTTCGAGGGACGATATTCCATGAATACTGAGCGCCCTGGCTCCTAACATCGAGCAACGACCGTGCATATGCATCGACTTAGATCGAGCCAGCAAGTGTACGAGAAACAGTGTGGGTATGCGCTTGTGTCGGTGTATGCGTGCATAGTTCTTTTCTTAAATGTGCCAGACCGCCCTCGAGATAACACGCTTAAATGACTACTGATGGAAATTGATTAAAAATTCTTTGGCTATCAACTTTTCCCGAGCTACTGAGTTCGCAATCAGTGGAACGAGTTTACGCGATATCAAGATCGCGCTTTCGCCTCGTAAAGGAGATTACTCCCTTTTAATTTTCCTTTTAATGGCGTTTTGTTTTCAAAATTCAAATTTTAATAATGTAATTAATATTGTGTGGCAAACCTCGGACGATACTCGATGTTTAATGCTGTGTGTAAAAAATAATTTTTCGATAAATACTATATGGTTATAATGGTAATGGTGTAATAACAATCTCGCGTACTTTAAGCCACGCATAACAAGAGACATATTAAATGTATGTAAGCTATCCATGTTAGAAAAAAAAGTTTATTTCGCAAGTATAAGTAAAAATATCTGCTCCATAAAACTATGAATGATCGCATTTTGCCACCTATAAAAATGCCATAACATAAACTCAATTCTGTCATACACAATATTACTCGTACAAGTATTAAAGATGGTAAACTTCAACGATTTCTAAAAAGGTATAAATGTTTCGTACGTGTGGAAAGAATTACATGTAGAACGGACATCGGTGACTCTGATACACCCTATATGCAGATGCGATTACGTCTGTAAGCGGACCGACGGATGACCGATTTATATTCAAAATGATGTCAATGTATCTCCATTGAAATCACGTAATCGACCTTTACGCCCACAATGCCCACACAGCATGCAATATCCAAAAGACGTCCAGAAGATATCCCGAAGACATTTTTAGGCGATAGGATATCTTTGGGATATCTTCTGGACGTCTTGTGGATATGCATGCTGTGTGGGTGCTTTATCATACGTTATGTCGAATCGGGAAAGTCACTTCGCGATTTGCCGCGAAACTATATAACAGATGATATACAGCATCGCCGAGTCCATTTCTGCATAAAGGTTTTAAGGAGAGATATAACAAAGCGAATCGATTATTTTCTCTCTTTTTCTCTCTCTCTCTCTCTCTCTCTCTCTCCCTCCCTCCCTCTCTCTTTCTACCTAGACTAGTGTATTTTTCGTGCCTGCGTGTATAGGGGTTACTCGCCTAAATGCGCACGTCGTCGAAGCACGAAGAAATCGATCACCGCGTTGCGACAACCGGCGGCACCCGTCACCGTAAAACCGTGTTAGCCCGGCGACAGTTTGGTGACCCGTCTGATTGACGTTCGTTTTTGAAATCTCGTGGCCCGGTTGATTCGCCGATTGCACGTGCATATGGCACACGCGAGCGGAACGCCGGCGATAACGTTTCTTTTTTTCTTCTTTTTTTCCCGCCGCGCCGGTTGACCCGCGTGTAACGAGTCACGCGGCTGAATCAACTGCGATTCTTCGGTCGTATTTCAATACATAACTACGAAAGGTGCAGCACATAACGAGGTTATTCCGACCCGCATTCCGTTCGTTGTTTGTGATACGCGCACTATTTTGTTTTTCTCTTTTTCTGACTCAGAGACTGCTTTGATCTAATGAAGCATTGCGTTGTTCATTCGGGATTACAATAACCACATTGTATATACAATTCCAGTTTCAAATTAAAGAATTCAAAAGAATGAAAATCGAAATGAAAGAATAAGAATCGAAGAACCCAAGAGACTAAAAAAAAGTTGGACATTTCGTAATGGAGAGATCTGAGAATTTATCTTATTATGAATGTTACACAAACATCATCGTTACTATATTGTTCACGTTATGTAGACAACTATAGATGATATAATCCGTTTTGTCTTATTTGTTAGTGATATAAACAATAAGAAATCAGTATACATTTTCAGAATTTAATATGAAATTTATAAATTTTCTATATTATATATTATATATATTATTATGCTATTGCCTTTTTAATTTTCTAGCTTATGTAATATTAATGAAGGTCTGGATTATAAACGCTGAAGAAAATCAGACAATTCTTTTAAAAATAAAAACTTGTTTTTACATTATTATTACCTATAAATTACGCACCGGTGGGATCACAAACAACTCTCATCGGTTAGAAACTACCGGCCAATGAATAACTGATAAAGCAAACAACGCGATGTCATATAAATGCAGATTTCGTAGATGAATATCCACATAACAGATTGTAAGTGAAATGAGACAGTTCCTAGGTCATCGTTTTCATCTGCCATTTATTTTGCAAAGTCTGGAGCAATTTCCAGGTGGTGTCGGTTGTTACCACCGTGACTTAAGCCGATTTCGTTGCATGCGAAACTCGCTTGGCAGGCCCAAGTCGGCTAATCCATTCCCGCGGCGCGAAATCACGAGAAGCGAGAGCGAAATCGGAAGCAATTTCATTTTCCAAAGACACGTACACGAGTTCGTCCTTAAAGCAGCCGGTCGCTGGAGCTCGCGTTCGCGACGTGCACAAAATTTGAGTGCGAAAGCGTGTCCTGTTCGTGAGAGGCGCCAAATAAGAACAGGGACTTCGCCGGAATCCGTGATTCTCTCTCCCTGTTGAAAAACTTAATTCGACCTCATTCATTGCGCGATCTTAATGATTAACGTGAAAGCGGTAGACGAGTTTTGTAACGCAATCCAAATAAGAACGACAAGGTTCGGTCAACGTTTATAAAGTTAATAATTATTTGGATTTTCTTCGGAATTTATCATCTTTTCTGTCATTCAGTAAGGCAAAACGGAATTAATAATAGAAACAAGGTGCTGAAATATAATATAAATTGGAAAACTTTCTAAGAAACAAGAAAGAGAAGAAGCAACCGAGTATCTCATATAAAGGCACACGGAAGATCGAATCGGGTTAACTCAATTACCGTCTGCTTTAAGATAATAATGAGAAGATAATTCTCAAGAGCAGTTATTATTGAAGCGTTCCAAAATGCCGGTGTCAAAGTTCATCGGAAGTGTCGAGTTGAAGACAGTTTCGAGTTTGAGTTCCGCGACAAGCGACCCTTTACTGCCTTTCTGCACATGAAACAGGGATAGTTCCTCTGCTTTGAGACAAGAGAACAGTGCAACTAATTTTACAGTACTGATTCTGTGCGAACAGCTATCAAGTATTACAGGGACGTCATCCACGGAATTACGTATTAACTGTAATGGAAGTGAATGTTTAGACTATGGCTTTGTATTGTGTCGCAGATTACTTCCGAAATTCGGTTAACGAGGCAATAGCAAATAAATATAGATACCGTTATATTGTAGTCTGTTATTTCCAGAATAAATCTTAATGGATAAAATGCATCGTGTCTATAGGTATTCAAAACAATTATGCGATATCACGACGGTTTTATAAGCTTGACGGAATCGTGACACGAGGCTTTTCTCGAAATATATCCGACACAAAATTATTAAATTGAAATGACATTTGGATATATCTTTTACGTGACAGCCGTCCAAATAACAACGCTACGTCAAAGCGCAGGCGTTAAACAAATATAATTAATTTGCAGCGACATATATTGTAACACTCGATGCAAATACTGTACATAAAGTATCATAAATGTCAGGTATATATCGCTTTCGAAACGAGTGCATCCATTTTCACGTGTCTGCTCCATCATTGAAGCGTAAACGCCGCGAAATGAATTACCTCGTGTCCGCCTCCACGGATGGCGAAACAAAAGCTTCATCATTTGACGGAAAAACGCATTTACACGCAAACGCGGCGTAGAAATTTTGGGAATCGAGATGAGCTGTGAACATTTCCAAGTCAAATCTCCCGTTAAACAGCCATCCCGCCTGTGTTTTCACGCTGGCTAAATCTAGGCATGTTGCCGTATTCTGGCTGGACACGCGTTGCGCGCGCCGCGCGAGATCGCAAAGCGCATCACGCAAAAGTGATATGCCGCCCGCACGTTGTTAATGCAGGTCAAATATTGACGATTTCGTATTTCCGCCGCCCGTCAGTTTAAAGGATCACCGATGTGACCCTAGTCGAGCAAAAATTCGTATGATTGTTGCGCGCAACCGAATTGGCACGTCGCCAACGGGCAACGGCATATTCCACGTGATCGCTCTCGCTGCCGAGCCTGCTAATAAAATCCGAAATTGTAAGCATATCAGTATCCCCTTCCAAGTTGCCTCTCGTTTCTAACGATTAAGACAATTGTTCCAGAGTGACATAGATAGAAATGTGTTGCACAAAGTTCGCGATACGCAATATAGAATTGTAACAATTGTATTTAGACATTTCACACACACAAACGAAATTGATATTAATTTATTCAAAAACAGCTATAATTGTGTAAATTTCCAATATCAATTTCAGTTTATAACTTATTATTAATGTTATATATTGTTATAATAATGTTATTCTATTTTGTTAAACTTGTTATTATTATTATTATTATTGTTATATACATTATTATTATTATGTATTGGGCATGGAGATTGACACTGTTGCAATCTGTTTATTCTAATTTATATATATAATAATTTAATCAAATAATTGTAAAAGTGAGAACACTCAATGTTTGAATTCCTACAATAATTAAGCCCTTCTGCACGGGCAAAGTTATTACACTGAAAAGTTCAACCTTTGAGAGTGTAGAACATTTTTCGTATAAGTATTTCGCGGCCCTTAATTACTTCCTTTTCCAGTCTCTAAAATCGTCGTTTGAGGAGAGAGAGAGAGAGAGAATTGGAAGTTTGGAAAATCCGAGTTATAACAAGTTCAAAAATCGCTCAATTAGATTCGCGAGCGGTACGGGATCGCTCATTTCTAGATTTACCAACACGATCCTGTTCAAAGCGTTAAGAACTTTGAAAAGAGCCAAAGGACATCGAGCCAGCGGAAAAGATGAGGGAAAAGGGGAAATACGCGGACTCACGGTGAAACTGGATGCCTGAAAAACGCGCATCTGCGACTCGATTATTCAATGAATTGGAAAATGAAAGCAAGCATCCTTTTCCAGAGTAATTATCGATAATACGCAAATCAGATCAAAGAATCGTTAAACATTGTACTGCTCATGCTCACGTTTAATACAAGAATTACGCAGTTCTATATAAAAAACTAAAAAGACTGTAACAAGAGCGAAGACTCTAATCTTTTAGACACGCACGAATATATAATTGTACGAAGTTTTTCAAGCAAAATTGTAATTTTTTCATCCCTTCTACGATGAGTAACAATACACAAATCAAAATACATCAATGTAGATGACTCCGTCAGTTTCAACATTGCAAGAGATAATTATAATGATGTGATATATGATTTCAATTGACATTATCGCGATAAAGTTTGCATTAAGATTAATCTCGTAATTTATCTATTTTGATATAGACAGAAGGAAACTATTGTAGAATTTGTAACTATTTGTAGGAAACAAAACAGATCATAAAAGAGACAGAAGAATTTTAGCAGAGAATTACCAAATTTAAGTTAATCGTAAATTTCAATGTATTGTAATTGAACTATTAAAAATAGAGTACATATTCTTATCATAATTTTATAGTAGTTATAATTAAATATCTCCAGAGAATACGAAATAAACTAGTATTTTCAGATAGGGGAACGGAGTCAATACTTGGAACATACAAGGCGCGGTGGAAAATTTCTAAGTGAAAAGTAATGTATTCACGCAAACATGACTTTGCCTAAACTAACTTTTCCATTTGGAGAGTCCTATCCAAGTTCTAGAAACTGTGACGACGCGATCTTTTTCTCCATGACCTCGACCGCCGTAACATTTTTTTAATTCGAGCAAACGGTGGAAGTTGCATGAATAAAAACGACATCGTCGATTTAAAGTGCTTTAGTATGTTCAGGCTCAGGAATAGGAATATCTACCACGTTGTCTAATACACCATACGGAATATTACTCACATGCAACTGCGCTGTACTCGTTTCATATAAATTATAAGCGTAGTTTACACACTGCGGAATATTAACAGCACGAAATTTCAAAGTTTGGAACTCGCTCTGGATTGATATTACTAGCATCAGCTTCGGAAACTGTAGCGAATATATTAAACGAGTATTGCATTTTCTAATTGTTTAGAAAATTGATATTAACTATTGATTTTATCATTATGTCGCTCCATATAGCCGACGGCCTCGATTGTTTTACCTGACCTTGCACGTATTGGAAAAGATAAAGTGGATATGGCGTGCGTGCTCCAAGAAAAAAAACAATAACTATACCATACGGAGGGAAAGATTTCCATAATATGTCACGACAATACTTTGATATATCTTGGACTTTTATATATATATATATATATATATATAT
>NJRQ01000024.1:432988-474466 GCA_003063805.1 Aphaenogaster ashmeadi | reverse complement strand
GTTGGTTCTAAAAGTAAGAGCCAATCACGTTCGATTGCTACTGAGCGGCTTGGTCTGCTGAACGCGACCATTGTTAACTGCATCGTGCCCCGATTTCTTTTTTGAGGTATTTCGAAGTCCCGACCTTTTTCGAACATCCTGTATGCCGTAGCGATGTAACGACACATTTGCGACCCTAGGTCCATTTGCAAAAAATGATCCTTATGGTGACCCCGACAATCTCTGAAAGTTTGTCGGTTAAATTTCCGAACACCCTGTATATCGCAGAAGAACATATTGAAGCGGTTCTCACATACAATTTTGCCAGCTCGTTTTTTTTTTGTTCATGAATGAAACAAGGCGGCACAGTACCGTTAGCAAAACCGTTTTTTTCTGCGCATGCGCGACGTTTCTGCGGCGAATCCAGTAACGTATGCATTATGACACCATATGGCACGGAAAGTTTTGACGGGCATATCGGATTAATGAAGTTAAAGATGAATAAAAATAAAGTCATATAAATAATCAATTTAAATAATCAAAAAGGGGGTTATTAAAAAAGAACGGGCTACAACGTGGCATGTGCCCGTAATTGGCACATTTTATTAATTTTTGAACAATTTTTAGAAACAACCGCAGGGTGCTTAAAGCATTCCTTTTGTACTATACTTGCTAGTTTTGAACGCGCATGGGCGAAATAAAGCGACATCGCTAGTAACACTTGCTACTCACATCTCACATGCGTTCGCATGCGCCCATCATTTTCTTGTGCGAATATTACCCGCCAACATCAGAAATTAGGTTATGTAGTATACATTATCAACATTTATGTCCATTTAAAGCAGACTATTAGGCAGACTGTAAAATAGGAAATATTTTCTTACAACTACACACGTAGCTTATTTATTCACTTGTGCAAAGACTACAAATTTCGACACGATAATACGGCGATAATATTTTCAACATGGAAATAGCGCCAATGGGCAACTTGTTGTAAGTATACATATATATGATTTTTATATCTAACGTAACTTTATTTGAGCAAAGTGCAATATCTTATTTTGAAAGGAACGAAAATGTCTTATTTGTACTTTGATATTATTTTACTAATATCATTTTTCTTTCACGATGATCTTATTAATTTGTGGAACAATATAACAGAAATAATAAAGTAATAATAATTTACAAAAAGTTCCAGCAAGGAATTATGGTCTATCATATCAGGCACGACGTGTTGTTGTGCTAAAGAGACTGTCGAAGAAGAAATAAAGAATTGTATTGTTTTACTCAAAGAAGGGCTTCAATTTTTCAAGCCATATACAGATGCATCATTGCAAAGCATTTCTAAAAGAGATCCACCCCCTCTACAGCAAATGTACGATTTGATTAGCAAACTTGCTCCACTCCTTGTAAGCATATTGTGTTTTATACTTACCAATCTAGATTATTTTATAAGATTTATATTTATCACTACTTAATTTTAATATCTTTTTCATTTATTTGCAAGAACTTGGACGCCACAATTACCTGGGATCTGGTGTGCAATTTTGTGTCCTACGAATACAGAAATTGTGCAGAGACCTTTGCGTCACAGCTGTCTGATCTTACTTCTATAAGAACATTAATCGATGATATATGGAATTTCTATTATTCTGAGAGACTAACTTTGATAAAATGTCTTAAACTTATGATTGAGTATAAAGATAACAAAAGACATCCTTATCATAAAGAATTTGCAAATTTTTTTAATGAAGTTTTGATGGGAAATTTGCTTGAATCTATACGAAAACAAATAGAAAGATTGAAGTTTGTAAATTCTCCTACACGGTCGCAGTTCTGTACAGAAGAACATTTGCATAGATTATATAATAGTACTTTAATTGAAATGCGTGAACTACTTCATGTACTGACTGTGATTGTACATGATATACATATTCCTAGTTACGAATTTGCCAAGTTTTATAGTAGTATTAGGGTAAGACTCATACTTAAAAATTTTTACATTCTCAAAACGCTAGAAATTTTGCTCAACGCTATAAATAATGAACATTTTTTAGGGTGAACCTAGACGATTAGTCAGTACAAAAAGCCATGAAGATAAGGAAGCTGTCACTAAAAAAGTTGAAGAGATACAGTACAGTCAAATAGCATTATTACTTGTAACATTGGACATAGACAAGCAGTAAGTTAACACAATTACTTTGCATAATTAAAATTTATATTGTGATAATTTTATTTGTGCATGCGTTTCATATTATATATCTTGTTTTAGTACTGGTATGGAAGATTGGATAAATGGCATCAGAAGCAATATGCAAGAGATCTTTGAACACAAATGTATCCGTGAAAATTCACCACAAGATGGACCATTACTCTTATCGTGGATGCTGGCAAATTATGCGATTGATCCGGACAACATAGACACGTTAAATCGCTTTAGACCGTTTGGCATCAAAGCTATACAACTTGACGTATTCCAGTATCTTCGAGATTTGATAAACTGCGAAATGTTTCAAGAAGAGACCCGTTATGCTGAAATTGTGCAAAGCAGCGTTTATAATCTTCTTTCTTTGGTGTGCGTCTTTGTCGATGAAGATCGGTTAAGTACTTTAAATGGTATTTTCGATGCTCTGGCTGCCATAGTTAAGTTTCCAGAATGCTCAGCTAGATTCTGGGACGAACCATATGACAGTATATGGTCGATTTATAAAGTTGCCAAAGAATTATTTCCTTACAAATTCGAACCATTGACCAATATAGCTATTGGTCTGGCATCAACAACACTTGCGAGTGCCAAAAAGGTAACGTATGAATTATACATATCGAATTCGTTTCATCAAATATTGAATGTATTACGTGAAATCAATTATTCTTTATTTAGATTGCGTCGGAGTTGGATAATCTAGAAGCAGTGACTATAGAACTTCCTCGTCTAAGAGATTGTAATAAGCCGTTACAGCCATATGAAGCAGATTGTATAATTCAAAAGAACTCGTTTACTATAACCAGCAATTGTGCGCGCAAGGTCATTTCCGTACTGACCAACGGGAAGGACGTAGTTTCGTTTCGTGTAAAGGCAAGTTATTGGGATGCTTTGCATCATAAAATAGAACAGTTATTTTCTCAAGCGAGTGGCGGAATTACAAATATCAGCGCGGTGAAGACTGATTTACCAGAAAATGTTTGTCAAGGCCTGAAACTGTTGGAAGCATTATTGGCTAAAGATATTAAGATACCATCGAACATGGTTGTTCCCACAGAATTGAGTTTTGAAATTATTAATCGGTTCTCGTATCCAACACTACCGACGAACTTGTATAGAATCGTTGCTGTATGCATCAGCATTTCATCAAGATTAGTTTTGAGATATCCTGATGACATTCTCTCGCGAATGCGATCCGGTGTTTATCCAAAATTTAATAATTGGTATCAAAAGCCGTTAGACTTCGCGGAAGCGATTTCCTTCGATGGTGGTCTCATCGCGTCATGGCTCTCAGGAATAGAAACTATCGAGCATACGTATCCCATTCTGTGCGCGTTTCTAGATACATTGTATAATTATCTAATCGCCAAGCACAACAAAGAGGCTATGTACACCATTGAAATACCGGGTATGGTATTTCTGCTGCAAGCTGTGTTACCCAAGCTGGATTCATGGTATTTTGAATCAAATGCAGAAAGAATTGATTTATGGCTGAAGAGTATGTTTTGCATCCATCGATCTCTGGATTCAACTTTACCTAAAAACGATATTCGCAACGAGTTGCAGCTTGTTGTAGTATATAGTCTGCTCTACTTAGAACCGCGCCATGCACTGCTAAAATTACTCCGAACGGGAGAGCGTATATTGCACAATAAAATGATCACGGAGACAAATTGGATCAATGGGAAAGGATTCAAAACTATCAAAAGTGTAGAACTGGCTCTGTCGATAGTGAATCGATTATTAATGTTTAGGAAATCTCTGGGTCTAGAACTAGGCGACAGATCGCCCCTCGAAATTGCCTTGTATTCCTCTCCGAGAGTACCCAACGGACTTCTTATAGTGCCAACAATTGTTAATTATCTATATGTTTGGTTTAGTCCTTCGTTACAGAAAATGGCTGTAAGACTACTGAAGAAATTTGCGGAGGAATTCTCCATGTCTTTGCTCGTTTGCATGGGAATGGACGGCACATCAATACGAGAGACCTTCGCATTTCGATTAACTCTGCCAACATGCGCAATTGAAGTCAAAGTCGCAATCTTGGAATTGGTTGCTGTATGTCTGGAGAAACAACCTGGCTTGACAGAAGCTCTCTTCAATATTATGCATCAAGCAGAAAGCAAGAGGATTTTCCCACGTTCAGCTGATGAATTTCTTACTGAAGGTTGTAGTCAATTCTTGGACTCATATTTAGAACGAATATACAAGGAAGATGATATCGTATGCGACAAATTGTACGACAGCACGATGACAGTATTGCGTGCCATGTGGTATCACAGAAATGAAATCCTTGTCAACTTCTTTCGGAAACGAGAGAAATTCTGGAGCCATCTATTCGCGCCGCTTTTTAAAACTTTGGTGGCGGGTGCAAAGGGTTATTCTCAATTGTTGGATATAATTACATTGGAATTGTACAAAAGTCCATTACTAGAAAATAATTTCTCGAAAAGTTTGAAAGAATTCTTGGATAAATCTAAGGATCATTGGAAAAAATTAGCTATGTATGTTCTCGATGTTCCTGCAAACGGTGAAGGCGAGAATAGTAAAGAACAGCGTACAAAGGAAGATAGACTCATAGAACCATTATACGAAATTAATTTAGAGTCTTGGTACCACTTTATCGTTTTGCTCACTGACGATCGAACTGCGAAAAATTATCCGATTAACGTAACACAGGCGCATCTCCTAACTCAATTGGCCTTGAATTCTCTATTGGAACGAGTGAAAGAACCCAATGATTCTAGCAGCGGCAAGATTCCGATGTTACTGGCTTCCTTATCCTTGAGATGCATCACATCCTGGAAACAGATGTGCGTCGGTGACTCGAGAATTTTTAAGAACAGACTATCGCAACTCACGCAAGAGATAGCGCAGACTTATCGCGGCTTTGGGAAGGCTTTACGGCAGACGATGATCTCGTTACTGCTTGGATGCGTGCAACTGGTCAAAAGTACTTTAGCCGAGGATTCAGCAAGCCTGGAATATCTTTTAGCGCACTCTTGCACGATCGCTATTTGTGAACTAGAGGAATTGAAAGAAGCTGCCCTTCAATTGGAACACCGAAAGCAGCAATTCTCTGTTGATCTCAAGACTGACGAGAAAGGTACACAGAAGAAGAGTGATTGTCACAGCGCGGAAACACTCCGTGGTATACGAGAAAGTTTACCGGCGACGTTAGCTATCAGCATGGTGACGCAATTGTTACGATCGTATGTTGAACGGAATGTAAATTTCAAACATCGTCTAAGAGCCAGTTGTGTGCAACTTCGTCAGATGATACCAGAACTGATGGTATGCGTCGGTTATACACTTCAGAAATATCCGTATCTGAAGTTCAGCACAGCGGCCCTGAGCCTGTTGGGAGTTATATCGCGTTCACCGTACTGCCCATATCCTATCAACGACAATGACATGACGAAACTCTGGCTCAACTTGATCCCACCAGCAGACATCTCCAAGAGCATGCTTGATTCGTTGTACGACGATTCGACGAACGGTAAATGGCGTTGCCAGGATTGGTGGGCGTTGTACACATTGGGCTTGGAATTTTTGATAGGTCTAGTTAGCAGCGAGATGCACATGATGTTTGTTAATCATGTGAGTCTTTTCTTAAGTTCTCATGAACGCCAATTAATGGTGGTATCCACATTATTGAGACACACTGCTGATCTACTGGCCGCCGATCTAATACAATCACTGGTCGCCCTTATACATGCTATAGCCACGCAAACATACATTTGGAACACGATTTCGCCAGACGTTCGCAAGACTCTTATCAAGTGCATGTATTTGGCGTATGATAGTACGGTGAACCTATTACTGAGACCGCGGATACTCAAATTCATCATTGACGGTATCAGTGTGGAGAGTGCCGAAGAACTCGAGTCCTGCGATAACCGGTTGCCCAGCGGCGAGTTGAAACTACTAGTTAACAAACTGATCATCATAAATACGACCTGTGCGCTAAGCTTCGTGCACTTCTCACCAAAGTTGAACACTCTGGTGGACACGATATATACTCAGGATTACTGGTATACGCCAATGGCCGAGATGAACTTTGGACCTCCGCAGATGAGTATAAGTTCTGGTCCGCAGCTTACTTATGGCACAATTATCAGCTCAACGCAACTGTTTACCCAGGCTCTTCATTCTCGCTCGCAGCCCGTTGCTGTTTCATTGCCCGTGTCTTCAACTCCACAGTCTGGACGCGAAGACAAAACGGATTCTGCGAAGAAGGAATGGGAACGCGCTGCGCCAGAAAATCTCCAACGCATGCATACGACTAAGGATTTACGACGAATCATTCACGCAGCTTCCGTTTCAACCTCTAGAACGTCATCTAATATTGGCGGAGAATTCCTGGGATACGTTAGTGGTCTGGACGTTACCGTGCCATTACTTAGCAGTCCTAGACTCGTGCGTCGACCCTACGACCCATTGATATGCGAAAACACCATTCTCTCGAGAGCAACCGCTTTGGCAACCGGTAGACATGTCACGAAGAGTAGTGGCAGTGGAGCTGCCGGTGGTCCGGGTAACGGTAGTCCAATCATAGCAAGAAACCACAGATTTAGCGATCCATGGTTCGAGTCCATGGATGAGAACAATACACGACTGGCATTGGAAATCAATCTTATCTTGATACTATCACAGGCTCTAGAAGGGGTGAAAAGTCCTAGGCTCGCTTTGCGAGATCGTCAGCTTATAGCACGAGAGACTGCTACCGAATTAGGAGTCTTCTTCGATTTTCTCGAACATCGTGGTACTCCTGATATCTGGCAAGTGAAGGGTTCTCTGATAGACGCGGATACAAGAAGTTCCAGGACGATTCAAGATACGAGTGATCCGACGCAAATGAATTTACCGGCGAGACTCCAGAAGGATAGTACTATTGACAAAGCACCGGTGTGCTCGCCCAATCACGAAAATTCTTCAATGGAGATAAATCCAACTGAAACAGAAGAGAAAAGACTTGACGATAGTGTCCTTACTACTGGTGTTTTCAAAACGAATGTCAGCAGTGTGCAGTTCTTACCGTTAATGGGAAAATTACTTAAGACAGTTGTTGAGTCGTTGGACTCGGCACAATTCCGATAAACAGTATTTTTAAAACGTTCTTAAAGCTCTTAATATATAATTTATCATTCTGAAATAAAAACTAAAAAAAAATCTGAGCATTCTAGAGAATGATAAATATAAATAATAAATATACATTAAGAGCTACATTTTTATACATTAAAAGCTATCTTTTTGACATAATTGTAAGTATATAATTTGACATAATTGAGCATTTGCGTGTGTTATTTTGCGAAAAAAAAGTTTGCAAATGCTAATCAATAATGTTGTAATAAACAAATTAACATTCTTTCACAGACTGTACAGTGTACACTATATTACAACATAAGGACTACAATATATACAAGAATAATGAAACATTTAGATGAGGAATAAAGAGGTCAACAGGAATCTAAAGAATGTAGTATTCAATGTCTCTAATTTAGCCTGTACTTTTTTATATCAACACTATTTATAAATGATTAAACATAATGTAATGTGTATCCAGTAAATTAGAAATATTTTGTGTTTCTTAAATAGTTTGCTAGGAAAACGTGAAAATACAAACTATATGATTTTATACACAGCCAACTACTTAACGAGGGAAACGAATTATTAGGATACGCTATATTTACGCACATCCTTTACATTAAAAATAATAATGACCATGTTTCTATTGACTTTCATTTTAACTTCACCATTCCAACATTTTTATCAGATTCCACTTTGTCGAACTGATAAATCATTCCACGAAATTCCGTACTGTATTTTTTACAAATTTATTGCCGATCTGAAGACAGATATGCCTTGGACAAATTGAATCATGATCAATTACATATTAATTATGCAATACAATGATTTATCCATGACAATTTACAATCGCGGTATGTATAATACTATTCCACTTCTCTGTCGAATACTGGCGCTTTCCAACGAGTCTCTTTCGAAATGCGTCTTTCTTTTCGTATGTAATATCTCTATTTATAGAAAGAAGAAAAATAGAGAAAGCTACCCTCGCTCGTTTTTGCCGCGTTTGTCTTCAATTTGTATCTTTAATCTTACATACAATATATGCTCTAATCTCTTCCACGCAAGTGCGTCCTTTTGTCTTTTGCATCACTATACAACATCGCGCACTCGCGCTAAGGACGATTAATAATTATATTACGCGCGATACAGTATAAAAATATAATCCTTGATATTAACGAATATTATGCGTTACGACAATAGCGATGGTGCGAGTGCCGAGTTAGGCACACCACGCAAGGACATCCGTCGCCTTTCAGGATAAACACCTGAAGGTCGGGTTAGACGCTAAGGGGGCAGATGAGGTAAAATGTTCTCGGGTGAGGGTGTGTCATGAGAATCATTGCTTCTGGATGATGTTACTCGTTGATGGTAGTAGTTATTAGAGACAGCAGTGGCAGCAACGGTAGCGGCAGGGACGGTAGAACTAGTGGTAACTGTATTCGTCGAACCGAGACCTGTGACCATTGCTGCAGACGTAGTGGCTGTGGTAGTATTAATTGTTATCGTTGTGATAACCGAGGAGGTAGGTTGACTTCGGGACGCTAGACCACTCCACGCTAGGGGGTTCACACAACCCGATTCGGACGAGGGACAGTCCGGATGACGAATCGATGGTGAACAATACGTTGGTGTGGTCAAAGCGCTGGAATTACATATTGACGAGGACATAGTAGTCGCGGCTGACGTTACCAAGGGCGGTGGTGGTGGAGGCGGTGGTGGCGGCGGTACTGTTGGGCCGTTAACATCCGCCAATGGATCGATCGCGTTTCCATCCCAAGCATCCGTTGATTTGGACTCGTCGTTGTTGGTTACGCTGGTACTCGATCTTTGTCGCTTGGCATCACCATACAGCAAACAATGAACGTTCGGTGAACTGCTGCGATCTCGCACTCCTTCTTGCTCCTCGAGGAATCGGTCCATATAGTCCCTGCTTGCGATTTAATGGTTCTGTCATTCACGCTTGCAGTAATTACATTAACGAAAACAATGACATTGTAAAGTGTATTAATTGGGTAATGTTATTATCAAATGTTATATTAGATTTAATTTTTTTAAATAGATCACATGTGGTATATCTATTTCAAGAGTTTTCGTGTTTTAATGTAAAATTCAGGAATTGCGATAGAGAAAATACTCACGTGATACCGGGATGCAGAGCGTACTTTTTCTTTTCTAATCGCGCTTTGTACGTAAATATGTCGTGCCGCTCCGTTTTCTTCCACAAGTAATAAAATTGTACTAACTCTCCGACCGATCTCGTTCTCACCTATGAAAAGAGCAAGGATTCTCTCACTATAAAGCTTACTGAATCATCACAATACAGTGATAACTTGTACAAATATATTAAATTGCATGATACAATTAAAGTTATGCGTTTTAACTCCACTAGAAATAAACATTTCTGCAGTAGCGTTTTTGTTATACCGTACAATAGCGCTTTTTATACAGTTGTGAAAAGATTAAGCAACAACTTTATTAGCAATGCAGTTAAACGTCTGTATTTTTAATAAGATGGAATCATTCTATTTTTACGTTTACTTCGATCTTTAATAATTTAAGGTTTAATTGTATATGTATATACTACATACCTTATTTTTTTGTATAAGATGAAAATCCTTCCCATAAGTGCGCAATCCAGATTCAAAATTATGACATTCCTCTTCTGACCAAAGGCTCACTGCATCCGTAGGAGGAAGTACGTTCATTCGACGTCTTCGTAATGCTTCTTCGAGATTGTAACCACACTGCAGTAGAAGATACAAAGCCTGCTCGTCATCTCTAATATGTGAGCCAGCCGGTAATGAGCCACCCTTTACCGCCGGAAGTTGCGCGCGTTCTAAAAACTCTTCTGTATCTTCCTCGGATATATGGCTGGGATCCCATAACATCTTATCTTCATTCTCATATGGCAATGCATCGTCGTAACGACACAAGCCCTCTGGTATCGCTGCTTGGTAATCAGTGCCAACCATGATTGTTTTCTTCCATTCCTCCTCGTCTGGACTATAGTCACAGTCGTCCTCTTCTTCTTCACTCTGCGGCCTCGAAACACTCCGTAACAATCTCGAACTGCCACTGCCTATTCCCGCACTGACTATCCTATCTTCCGGTCCATCAATTGTACCACTGGCGCTACCTTCTTCAATAGTACTATCAGTAGCACTGACTCCCCCTAAATTAACTATACCACCGCACGCAACAGCATTAGCACTTCCTGTTGTAGGTGACGCTCTAGTTTTCTTTCCGCTTCCGCTTCGAGTGCCCGTCATCGAGCATTCTTCGGCTTCACCATCTTCATCGTCGTCCTCATCGTCGTCAATTCTACGTTTCCTGCTATCCCTGCAGCCTGCTCCAACACCACTATTGCCTTTCGTTGTTGAACCCGACAACGACGATGTCTTATCCTTCCCCTTTACAAGCATTTCTGTGTAGAATTGTTTAAGGTCCGGTTCGTTACTAGTTGCATCAGCCTCGTCGTCATCGTCGTCGTCGTCCGCATCGTTGTCACCCTTGTCCGAGTAACGCTCCTCGGTCTCGGGATCGGCGCTTCCCGACGGCAGCAACATGTGATCGGAACTGTTCGAATTCTCCGTTGAGGGATCACCGTATCCGTACATGGCAAGAAGATCTTTCAGTGGCATATCACCTTCCTTGCTCAAAGAGACAGAAATAGATCATCATTACATCGAGTGTACTTTACGGACTAAACATGGAATCTCACTACGAGAACGCACTTTGAGTCCAAAGTGTTGCAGAAACTTATCATAATTGTAATTATTTATGGGCTCGATTTTTTCATTTCTCAGGCTTGATCCTAGAATAGTCGGGATCAGAACTTTGTTACAAAGTGACAGATGCGTATACACATGTGCAAAGTGCCGATATCAGATATCACGGGGATATACCTTTTGCAAGTTGGACAACTCGTTGTGAGAATCCTCGCTACCTTCTAAGGCTTCTTCCTCGTCCAACGTTCGTTCGTCATCAAAATCATTTACCATCATTTCTGTTGCAGAACCCATATCATAATCTCGATCTGCCCTGTAAGGAATGCACGCCGTTACAAGCGATACCATCATGAGAATCTATCTTTTACTATGTTAATCCTAGATCTTCCTCGGTACGCAAGACAAGTTTTTTTTACGATTCCTACATCTAGTCGCTACGTAAGTGGATGCGCACTTACATGATTCTACAATCCCTATTCACCGAGATGGGAACATAACACACAAACGGTATATACACACATCAATGCATAGACGCAGCACCGGAATGTATCACCACAATAGTACAACTACGCTGCCCAGCAGTCTGCGTGGTGCGGATCCCTCCGACACGGAGACAAAGGTCGGCGGTGGGTTTAGGCTTAGCTTTAGTTCGATTTCAATGTCCGACGCAGCGGGATAAAGACATAAGACAGGTTTACATTCGAAGCGCCGCGGGGGTCTAACCTCAATCTGACGTGACACTCGTGTCACAGCGGTACTCACGACACCGGCGTCACAGTCTCATCACAGCGGGAACTGACATTTCGCGAAACATCACCGGCTACTCGGGCAGCACGTCTCGTCGATGCCCTCTCGCTTACGGACACCGTGGTATTACGCGAGTCCTCCCCTACGTCCTCGTCCGCGGGGCGACAACAAAACCCGCCTCGAGTCTCGACTCGGACATACGAAACGTCAGAGACACGTAAGGCACAACATTTCATCGAGCGGGAAGCGTGCGACTCGCAACGTCGCGACGTACGCCACATGCGACGGAGATCGCGAGTTTACGGGCGAATCAACCGAAGGACGCACACTCCATTATTTGTATTCGTCGCATTTGTCTCTCTCTCTCACTCTCTCCCCCGAGTTCCGTGTGTTCGGAAAATGGACGCGAGAGCGTCGTTCGTCGTTCCCCGCAGAACTGCCGCCGGATTTTCGCTCGCTCTCGCTCGCCGCGCTCGCCCCATGAAAAAGAGGGACGGAGCGTCGCGTCGCGTGCGTAATTTCAGAACGCAACGTCATTGGTCCGCGAACGTAACAAATGACTAGATGGAGTATGGAGGCGTTTCGGGAGTTTCTTTGTAAATGTAACTAGAGAAGAGGGTCTCTACGAGCGATGATAGAGGTTTCGATAGTTTCGAAGGACGCGTGTTCCTATCATCGAGGGTGACTTTAACCAAACATCAATTAACTTATGCCCATTTCTACTAATGTAGATTAACTTTAATCTCGGTTTAACTTACTCTTTATTTTTTTTTAATTCTTAGAAAAAGATGAAGAGTAAATTAATGTCCATTTTTATCAATTAACTAGTATGTGTTTATCTATCAAGTAATAGCTGTACTGTATTTTGTTAACCTGGATAGAATTAGCAATTTTTTGTTGTTTAACAAATGGAGAAAAAGATTAGATTATAGGGACAATGAATTGAATTGTTAGAAATTTTGCTTTAAACAATTTTGTCAATTAAATTAATCATCGATTAAATTAATAGGAGTTTAGTCAAAATCATCCTGAGATATCTTTTTTTTTACTTACGATATATAGATTTATTAACATCAATAACTATAATAATATTAATTAAAACGATATTGTATTAAATATTTTATTTATGAGCATGCCTCGAGTAAATATATCAACAATTATCGTAATCCCTCATGCATATGCTTAATATTATATTATATATTATTATATATAATATATATTATATGTTATTATATGTTATGTTTAATATTATATTGTTATAGCTTAGTTATGCTAATTATTTTAAATTTTTACAACATATTGGTGCGTTCCGAAACTTATCCGAGAAAGGTACTTTGGCTTTTGCTCCACCCAATTCTTTCGCTACGTTTATTTGAGACCTTCCACTCTACGTGACACGTTTTAACCATGGGTCGTGATTGCATACAAGCGACTGGCATCGTTTCGAATATTTGACAAGGCGTGTCCATTACTTGAAAAATTAGCACGAAACGTTTTACATACGCTTTCAAGTATGCGAACGCAATAAGTGAGTACGTGCATATGAATATATGTGTGAATAATTAGTTAATGCCCCTAATATTGTAGCACGACAATCGCAAACTTGATAAAAATTACACTATGAGTCATATAAGTTTGTTATTAAACTTATGTCATTATTATGTCAGCGTGCATCTTTTGCATTTGTTGGTGTGATTCAATTATTGATGAAATATCATAAATTTATACACACAGAAAACAACTTGAGCGTTTTTGACAAAATACAAAACTAGCGCTACTCGCTGCTCTGTTTATGGGATATGTTTTTGTTCCAGAAAAGACACGTATTAAACATATACTGGATACATATCATTAATCACGTTACATAAGGAACTTGCATAACTGATTATCTGTTTAATAGTTCTATAGTTCGTAAGTATAAATGGACTATTTTATATATATATATATATATATATATATATATATATATATATATATATATATATATATACTGAATCCTTTATTTCATTTGATAATCAATTAATTGTGTTTGATTTTGTTTGCAAGTGAGTCAAGATGCATTATGGAAAGAAGTCTCCCAGCATGGGAACGCCGTCTGTGTATTCCCATGTAACTACCACTCGCAGCAGTGCAAATCTCAGATCGTCGAGGTCTGCTCGCAGCGTAAAAATTCCTTGGTATCAAAAGCCGATGGTGACGCATGCTTTCATACTCGACATTCAAAGGGGTGCTATGTTCACTGCTATATTTTCGCTGGTACGCATTTAATGAAAGTAATCTTTGAGAACGCTTTCTCGTAGTTTAAGTAATATAAAATAAATATTCTTGCAGTGCCTAGCTTTTTTCACGATATGTACAGCTATTTTTGATATCTACTGCCTGTCACAAGCTGCACCTGGCTCCACACATTATGGATATTATATAATATCATATGAATTTGTTTATGTGGGCAGTCAACATGGTAAGTCCATATTTTAATCTTAAAAAAGACAGTTTTGTAAATATAAGGAGAAACTTCAAATATTGATCAAGTTATAGAACTGTATATTATTTGTCTTTTGTTTCTTGTTTTTCAGTTCGAAATGCTCTGATCGTGTTCGCATTATTCTCCATGTTGGGTGGAATAGTCGTCTTTGTAACTTCTTTAATGTTGATCACAGCTCTGCGGAAAGAACATGAAAAGAAAATGGTGCCATGGATATATAGTTTTGCCGTTTTCACTCTTTTCCGACTATTTGCTTTTATATTTTTCAGCATCGTAAACGATATGATATTTGCCTATAATATCATGATGTGTCTTTTATGGATAGTATTTGTTTGCATTTCTGCATATGGTTGGCTTATCGTATATTCTCTGTATCTCGAACTACGCGATCTGACAAGATTAGAAGATTTGGCTCATCTGCGGGTACGATATGTTTACTTTGTTATACCAATTTATACCATAATCGTAATACGTGTAACAAAGGTTCTATGATTATAAATTACCATAAGATTTAAATTTAAAGTATATTATTGTTTCAGATTGGTACAATGCAGTCTCTAAATGCATCAACGACACATTCTATTGCTGGTTCTCGACCTACAACGCCTCATAGCGCAGTATCAACTATGCCTGTTAATTAAATAATAGTATATACATGATACATATATAATTTTATATACAGTGGATAAAAAAGGTATTTGTATATATTATCCTTTTTTTTAGATAACTTTTTTACAAAGAAGAGAAATGTTGCTATTTCTCTTTGTTTTCAAAGAAAAAGAAAAGATGTTTTTCTTCTTTTTACAAAGAAAAGAATAGAAAGATGCTTTCTATATATATTTCCTATATCTCAATACAAAGGACTATGCCCAGTTTCATATGAAAAATTGGGCCCCCGGTGAACAGCAATGAGACATGGCTAGAATTGTAGGGCATCAAAAGAGGATTAAAAAGTTCCATGGGTACAACCTTGTAACGAGTCCCCTGAGTGCCAGAGCTATCTAAAGTTCGCTATTATGACCATGTACCACTGGTCTTATCCGATTTCTCTGCGTTCAGAGCACCTCCCCGCGGTGACGGCAGTAACGGATTGTACCAAAGACATTGAAATAATATGTCTAGAATGCAGTGTTTGCCTTTAGCTAGATGAAAAAATACAAAGTATATTTATCTTTATCTTAGATAAAAAATGTATGTCATCTTATCTAAAAATTATCTAAAATGACATTATTCGTAATGCTGGTTATGCAAAAGACTTTTCGTGGCAAGCTTTTCCATGTTTTGTGTGAAACGCTTGCCGCGCAGCAAAAAGCGACGCGAGGATTGGTTCTTACGGAAAAACGGCACGTTGATTAGCTACCGCGTGGCGTTGAGCGTCTTGTGTGTAAAGAGAGTCTATGGGTGGTATTCATACGTCGTAAACAAATATAAATATGAAAGAAACCCCCTATCGGTCATCTTATAGATGCATCTTATAGATGCTAGTGAGCATAAAAAAATTATTAAAAATTGCTCGTCAATTTAATATGTGAATTATTCTGTTTTCATGTAAGAACCGTGCTTCAAGACCGACGAATATACGGCGCGCAGTTCGCATGAGCAGGAATATTCACAAAATTATTATTAGGCACCAAGATCCGCCGTGACCGATAGTGGCTTTCTTTCATATTTATATATATTTTTCAGTAAGTCTTATAAACATAAAATTATCTGGAAAATTATCTAGATAATCGCGATAATTATCTCATCTTTCATCTATATTAAATACAAGCAAAATCATCTTTCTCATCTAAGATAAATTTATGGATTTTCATCTTTATCTCTATCTAGATAATTTTGAAATTATCTACGGCAAACATTGCTAGAATGTGTTACAGTTTGTAAATACAGTAAATTTGTTACAGTTCATTAACCCGGCTAATGCCCAATTTCTTCACCTTTAGATAACTTTATCCGGAAGATATCTCTCAGAATCAATGGCTGTGATTGGCTATTGCTAACTTTATCTGGAAGATAAAACTTATCTAAAGGTGAAGAAATTGGGCATAAGTCCTGGACGCGATCTATACCGTCATGTCAGAGAAATTCGGATTTTGTTCTTATGACGGCGATACCTCTGGAGTTCAGACTTCAATTATGCAATTAAAACCTTCTGTTTCGTACTTCGTGAATACCCCCCTATCGATTAATATATGATTCATGACTGTTCACTCGGGGCCCAAACTGGGCATAGTCCTTTATTCTGATAAAAACATTTTGCAATCTCTTTTTCGTATAAAATTATTTTTAAAAATGATTTGCACAAATACCTTTCTTATCAACTAAATGTTTGATACATATATATTTTCTTGTCTAATACATATATTGAGACAAAACGAAGTAACTCTTTAAGTTAAACGAGATCACTGCCGGCTGTATATACAGAGTGCGCACAAAGAATGTGTTAAAAAAGTTATATATAATTTTTTTCAGCTGTACTACTTTTTAACAATTTTACCATGAACAGACTAATCAGTATGATATATATATATATAACAGTATGAGTTATATAAATTCTTATTCGCTATGGCATTTGCTAATAGATATATTTACGAACTTATTGCGATATAGTTCCGTCCACGTATAAAATTAGATTTAAGCACATGTATCGTGAGCATTTCTCTGATATGTATTTACGTATTCCGTCCATTTATGCTATCGTACAGAGCTTTCCTACGATATCATCAAAATGTTTGTTATTGAAATTAACATTATATTTACACATTTGAAGAATATAATTATTATACAACTATTTTTGTGACTAATTTCCAGGTGAACCAAAGAATAACGATTAGGAGTAAAGCCTTTATCTTTAATTGATGTATCCAATAAAATCTGAAATTTATAATTTTGTTCTAATGATAAGTTAAAATAATTTTTGTATTTAAAGAATAAGTACATTAATGCACACACACAATTGTGACATCGATAAATACAAAATTCATCTTAAGATCGTCATCATACAACTGAAATTTCATGAAAAACTGAGTAGATCAGATGCTGTTATCCCTATAAGTCTGAATTACGAATTGTCAACTCATTTGATAGACAATTTGTTAGCGCTAGATAAGATTGAAAGGAACATAGGACAATTTATTAGCGCTAGATAAAATTGAAAGAAACAGTAGTTAGATAGAAATTGCGCTCAAGTATAACCGTTCACATATTTTCACAATTTTGCGTTATTACTTTGGAATTATTTCTGCAGTAATTTATTTATATAATTGATAGCTGATACATTTTTGCACTAGATATATATTTTTCTCTCTGAATATTTGAAGGTATGATATTCTCAACTCTGATCTTGCATAGTACTTCGCATTATCAATATCTGAAAAAAAGTTTGTGGTAGAAGTAATATACCGGAGGAATGATGACAAGTTAAAAAAGTACTTCGCGCACGCTGGCTACAAATTCGAGCAACATAGCATTGCTTAAAGTAATGTATACCGATTAACGAGTGTTAGACGGAAGTAGAAGTCTCATGAGTCGAATGACTCGTTTGTGCGTTAGCAGATTTTATCGTTTGAGAGGAATGCCTTGACTTCAAGGATGTTTCGCTCCTGGTGGTACGATCGTCTTCGGAATCGGTGTATGATTCTCGTCCATCACTGATAACTCGACGTTCCCTCGAAGTATGACCTGTCACTATATGGCCGATTAACAAGATCGTTCTACCCAGTAAAGTTAACAGGAACACGCCGATCATCGACAAGACCTGTTGAATTATACTGAGTGCCCCGGTAGCGACGTACATGGCAATAGCCAGACACATCGCGAGGGCCGCGTGACGATAATTATCGCCATTCGCTGACACTTAAATTTCTCGGCGATGAAGAAAGTCTACGCGATATTTATTATGATCAATTGCTATGATATTTATTATGACAATCTGCTAAATTCATATGCAAGTTGTATCTTGCAATCTATCTCATTTGTTTCCCATCATTGGAAATGTGAAAATCGATATCGCGTTTTCCTTACCGTTATCGCAAAAATATCCTCGTGATGTAATTGTGTCTCTCTTACCATATAATAATATTTTACACATTTATCATGACATAATTATGCGTTATATGACTTGAGGAAGCATTAACTTAGGAATTTTTAAACATAATAAAGTCCGACATAATTAAAATCTTAAGTTTATAGACAGCTGAGCAAATCTCCACTTTTGTTCCTGAAGAACGCTTCCACGACAACTTGCATAAATGTAAAGACGTTTGACCATTGTAAGATAACTTTAGTAAAGAAAAATTAATGCTTAATAAGTTTCAAATGTCTCATCTTTTAAATTTAATTTTTCTGAGAATCAAGGAGCAAAAATTATATTTTTGTAACACGTTAATTGTTTCAAGTTATTAGATGTAGGGAAGAATACTTGGGATTGAGATTGAGATATGAATAGAGCTCATTTTTAAAAAATCGGTAAAAAGTTAAGAATTATTATGTAACGGTAATAAAATTAAAGACCACTTTATAATATTTTTAGATTTGAGCGATACAAACTTGTATAAAGTTGTTGAAATGACTAAGGATGACATAACGTTAATATATCAATTCTGCGAGATATTGAAAAGTCAAAGTACAAGACCGGTATTACGTATTGCTGATCCAATCAACCGGATTGGATAAGCGATTCTTGAATGAAAATATTTCATATACTTGTTGCTGTCATAAAGATATTCAATATGCATATCTAACACGTATATGCTTTTCAAAGACTTAATTAACTATTTATCTATATATGTGGCAACAAAAACAATTTCGTTAATAAGATATATTTCAAATATATACCCAAGTAGAACACGAAAGTCATGATGACGTCAAAATGATGCTAAAATGACGCCTTTGATATCATTTTGACGTCATCATGGCTTCAAAATGATGTCAAAGGCGTCATTTTGACGTCATTATGACTTTCTGTTCTACTTGGGTAATGATTCAGCTTATATGTGTTCGTTGTACCTTGTGTAATAGATAAAGCGAAGTTACGTCTCGTGAGGAGACAGAAAAATGTAAAGAAAAAAGCCTTAAAAGCCGCCAATAAGCGCAAAAATATAATTACAGCTGAAAATTACGTTCTGTATTTCTGTATTATCTGTCAAAACTAATGTAATGCTATTACATAAGAATTTGTGTTGCGCAATATTACAAGTGGGTAGATTATGCCGCGACGGTGTTATTGTGTAAAGCCTTTGAAATGCAAACAGCTGACGTCACGAAATGTCATTAAATGTATTCAACCTTCGTCGCATAAGTTAGAAATGAAATACGTGGAACGATCCGCATAGTTTAAACGGGCTTTATGAGCATTTAACGTTCAGGGTAAGTGGGAAATTTATCTCTTTTTTTTCTTTCATCTTTTTCAATATACTTCTTTTTTTTCTTTTTTTTCACAGAAAGTTCAACCCGTTCACCAAACGTTGCTTCAATTATGACGCAGCTCCCTCGACGTTCTCGTAAAGGGGGTGCGGACTCGACCCCGCAAAGAGCGTGTATGCACCACCCCGGCCCCCCGGTCGAGACCGCCATCGCGCTTCCAGAAATTATCGATTTCCGCAAGCTCAGCGTTCCTTGGTGGGAAATGACGCCATGAACGGCTATCCATTGGGCGGCATAGACTTTGATCTTCCTCCATTGGTCGGCGAGCCGGTATAAACGGTGCTTATTCGCAACTCCTTTCAGTTGTGTTGTTACTCACTCACTGTACACTTGGTAAGTGGCCCGCAATTTTTATTCTCTCATTATTCTTGCCGTTTTACAATTCGTTAATCCGCGCAATCGAATGGCGTATGCCGGCTGTATGTTCATTTACATTTGCATATCTCCGTTTTATTATCCTCGTCAAACCCGAACGATTCCTTCCCTCTTAATTTGTTAACGGTATTATTATTTATCAAGTATACTAAATGTATTAGCTTTGGAAATGATCCTTTCAGTACCACGAGGTAGCTCGACAGATTCGTCGTGTTTTATAACGCTATCAAAGCTGATTACGACGCGCGTTTATAATAAAGCCAGATATTGAAGTAACATGATTATTGCATCAACGATACACCGCGTGTGTATGTGTGTGTGGATGGGTGTCTGGCATACCTACCTTCACTTTATCACGGGATTTAACCATTCGGTGGAAAATCAATGTCCGCTGACATCTGGATTGTAAATGACGTTCCGCGATTCTCCTATCAAACTCGCAAGACGCGACAGCTGATTGCATCGATTTGCAATGCTTATTGGTTGCAGCTGATTTTCTACGCGATTCGGTCGTATTGATAGGCATTAATTAGAAGTTTCGACTGTATAATAAAAAATATAACGAATAGAGGTGGGATCATTGATAGATTTTATAAACGCAACACACTACTGACTCTATATTTTAAGAAAAAAAAGTTTTTTCAACAGTTGTTAATATGCTTAATATGTTACTGTTCTTTTTTTACATTTAACTTTGTAACTTTGTAAAAAATCATAAATTTTTCAAAAAACGCGGTGATTCCGATTCTATCAATGTCGACCCAGTAAGCAAGAAACATTAAAGTAGCATTTAGAAATGTTGATTTTACGTGCATATTTTGAACGTTTGTAAATAATATTGTATAAATATTTCAAAAAGATGAATTGATAACATGATTTTTCAAACATTGTTGAAATATATGTTCTAAAAACATTACTGCAAATATTTTTTTAGTATTACATGTTCTGATGTTCTATACAACGTTAAAAATTACATACCTGTAAACGTTGCATGTTAGTAAATATCGTTATAAAAATATTGTAGCAATGATTTTTTGCTTACTGGGGATCGACTCTCGTTGCACTTTGATCGTCTGGCTTTGTTCTGAAACGCAATAACGCTGCGAAATAGGCAACACACACTCGGCTAATTACAATTACCGTTAACTGACGTTATCGACCCGTAACATGCGAAAATCGAATCGTCGGGCTGGTGCAACTTGCAGCCCACGATGCAACTTGCAAATGGCAACAGGAGGAGTTTTCCCATGCGGCAGCCGGCATCGTTCGTTTCGCGTAAAAACATTCGCGAACCGGCGGCTTTGTGAGCAATTTAGCGAAGTGCGACTCGGCATCCCCGCGTTTCGCGACGCATCAAGTCCGCGCTACGTCGATTCCGCCAAACATCCACGCCGCGGTATACCTATGATGACAATACTTTCGCGTGCGGTTTTCATTTTACTTCGTCGCACATTACCTGTGCGTCATCCATCGATCCCGAGTCTCGCGGCTTGAAGCACTCGAAGCGAGGGATTCTTCGAAAAATAATGCATGAGCTCGAACTTGACTCGATGTGACCTAGACCGAAATAATCCGTTCTGAGTTGCGTCAAACAACAGTCTCATAGAAAGAAGAACTAAACGTAATTCTATACTAATCTTTATTCACGTTGATACGGTTTTGAGAAGATAGAACAAAAGAAGTATGATTAAAAGTTTTGTTGGAAAAGAAAAAATTATATATGTATTATAATTGTTATGTATTGTTATATAATATATATGATGATTTTGATGAATTTTATGTTGGAGAACAATGCTAATAACATCTCGTCATTTTTTCATATGTGTGTATATATACATATATATATATATATATATTCCACGCTTTTCTGTCAACGCGACAGAGACAATCAATACAAGCCTTTCGTTTCGCACCGGCGTATTCTCGCACAAGGATACAGCAAGAATTCCGCATTTCTCGAAGGCTATCCTGATTTCTTTGAAAGGATAGCAACAACCGGACGATTAAGTCTTTATATGCAATTAAAAGAGAATAATCTTTACATGTAATTATAGAGAATAAGAGAAATTTTTAATTCGATTTACTTTATACCGCCGACATAAAATTATACAAAAATTAAGTATCATGGCAGAAATAGACGATCTTGAAATATGAGATGATTCCCAGTCTCCGTAAATTTTATTAGTTTCTCCAGATTAAATTAAAAATTTTTAGAGCCCAACGTAGTTCAACGACATAAAACTCTGCCATCACTTGCAATGACAGTTGCGTATGACGTTGCGGAGGCACGGCTCCAACGCGACGTCTTCGTCACGCGACGAAAATAATTCAAACGTGGACTTTGCACTGCGTTCTTTACGAGCTTGACGATGTTCGTTCTCGCACGATATGGGTTCGTGTTGGTAAATTTCAAAACGCGTGAGCGCGAGATGATTGTTGGACTATGTACTGGAACTTTCAGTTCATTGCATAAACGGTCGTTTTAACAGAACTTGATCAATCAAGTGATCCATATAATCCATTTACGAAGTCGAAGAAAGAAATAGAGCGCCGCTCGCCGAATGATGCCAATTATCTCTCTCGAGTTTACCTTTTAAAAACTGTGGAGGCTCGAAGTTCGCTGACGCGACTGTTTCCTCAATTGACCGAGTATAGCGAATACTGCATACTCACGATGCATTGATTTCGCCGTATAATTGCTCATTTAAGTTCAATAATGGATCAACCAGTCGCGATTGATATTCAATAGACGTCGTTCTAACAAAACAAAACGATCGGACAAAGTCGATTGCTCTACGTCGCGTTCTTTGAACCCTACTCTTCACCCCATCATTTATTTAGTCTACTTATCATATTTATCAACAATTTATACCGCGACATGGATATGAGTATACGTTAAGCATTGCGACTCCAATTACTTTGACGGATTTTTGTGTGACGCCGCATCAAACGATGCCGAAGTACAAACGATGAAACATATATATATATATATATATACATATATATATCCAGATGCGTATCTAAGGTATGGCAGGTATGGCATGTGCCCTGGGCGTCATTTGAAGGGAAGACGATATGAGCAAGTTAAAACTAAAACTTTGATATTTGAGTCTCCATGAGTTAAGGCAGACTGTGTGATTTTGCTCTGCTGTGAAAAGAAAAAAAAAGAAAAAACTGACTTGAGCATTATAGACCAATTTTTATCAGTGAAAGTAAAAAGGATGCAATTGTAATTTTCATGCAGTGTCATAATATGTTAAATAAAGGATTAACGAACTTGACTTGTACTGATATTATGGTAAAATCTAAAAGACGTATGTCAGATAAACAGAGGCGCAATTTCAGTGCTTGCCATAGGAGCTATTTTCCGTAGATACGCCTCTGTATATATATTAATATATATATGTATTATATACATACATATACAAGAGAAATACGCGTATCGTTTAAGAGATGTTAATCATTAATCACGTATTAAGACGCTTTCCGAGCCTCTCTCCTCGGCGTTGGCAAATCATCAAGCAGACCAAAGTTCTCTCCTCATCCACGGCGTTCTATTTCGGTACCCGGCTGTGCCGTGGCCAAGACTCCTTCTTTCGGGGGGCAGAAACGAAGATACGGTCGACGCGGTATTACGCGGCTTCTACAACACAATCGTGGGAAACCCGTCGTCGACGTAATTGCGAGGCACGTGATACCGGCGGTAGCAGACGAAGACGGATCTATCGCCCGTTAATCGCGATTAACGTTACGGTACGTCGTTACGATGGCCTCGATAGCCCTCATCCAGATATTTCAGGATCTCGTCGCGTGTACGTAGTTCGCGATGATAATACGATATACATTCACGCGAGAGTGGATTTTCGACGCCGATCAATGGTCGCGAGACGTTCGTTCAATGGTCATTGATCTTTGATAAATGCGCAATTGAGCGCGCTACCTTCGGTCGCGGCGCGATTACGTCGCGGATATACTTTTGCGCTTATCAGCCGTTTCATTTTGCGGAATCGCGCACTGCGGTACCCACTCTTTCATGGGATAAAAGTAGCGGCTATCAGCTTAGCGGCGACAGTCGATCGCGTTCGCATCGAGCCGATTGTTTCTCGTGCCAGAATATTGTACGGCGTTCTTTCGCATCGTTTGTTCGCAGGAGAATAGTATGTATAAAGAAGTTCACCATCAAGAAATCAAACACGAGTGCTCACGATCGGGAGGACTCCACGCGTATCCCGATCACTTCAGGGAACCGAATGTTTAAGACCACCAGTAGGATTCATGAACATCTAAAAGTTCCTGTCCTCTGGTAGGACTTTGTATATAGTGTACATAGGATCGTTTACTTAATTAAAAAAAGGATCCCGCTGGAAGGGAACGAGCGAGCTCGAGGGATCTTCATTGTCACGCGGGGAGAAATTAGCTGGAAATTTATCAAAGAATTTTGCACCATCCTCCACGAGGCATCCGCACGCGCACCTTTAACAGCACACATCAGCAATAACAAGGGGGAGAAAGATCTTGTAAGAGAAAAAGAGTGACCGAACAGCGAAAATCATGAAGCAGGGAATGTCGGATGACTCTTCACTTGGCGTGAAGTTACTTACCGCGGGCACCGCGGCCTGCATCGCCGATTTAGCCACCTTTCCGTTGGACACCGCCAAAGTCAGGATGCAGGTGAGCAAAATAATTCGTGAACAATTGTCGACTTAAATCCCCTGAGATAATGCGTGATTATCTCGTTGCATTTTCTCGTTCCTGAAAATTGAACTGTCTCACGATCGAAATGTGTTTTTTCAAGATCGCGGGAGAAGGCCAAGCCCTGTTGCTGGCATCGGCAGAAGGCTCGGTCCTTGCAGTAAGAACGAGCCAGCCGGGATTGTTCCAGACCATCGCGAACATTGTCAGATACGAAGGAGCAAGGTACGTTGTTCATTATCCTAATAATAATTTTTAAGAGACGATGGTAGGTAGAACAACTTCTTTTTGCATTATTAATATTTGTACATAATATTGTAATATATATGGAATAAGTGCAGGGTTTCCTCTTGCCCAAAAGCGATAATTCAATTTAAAGCTTATAAAAAATATTTAGAGCAATCGTTCATCAATACAGTAACTATTTCACGTTATAACGATCTTTCTGAAATAATAATATGCAATATTTTTTGTAACACACAAACTGTTATTATTAACCAATTTTTTCATTTTGACGTGTGCCAGATCGAGTTGATCAATTTTTTTGTTGCTTGTTAATTGAATTACACATATAAAATAATATGCTGGATATAGGAAAGTCTATTAAAAATTAATTTAGAATGCAATCTATATATTAAATATATAACTTTAAAATTTTTTAATACATAAAATAATCATAAATTATGTGTTTGATTAAAATGTACTTATTTAAATTTCTTTTTATATTCCTTGTATGATCTGATTATTGCGTAACGTTACATGTTTACAACAGATGTTTACCATGTCACATGGAATGGCCTTGTTTAAACATTAAGGCATATATCGATTAACTTAACTTATTGAACTGTATGTTTTTCATTCTCGTCAGTAAAAAAAGGATCGATGAGAAAATGTTCGCGGCTTATCATGTTTTCATTGAGATTTCGCTCGATATCTGGCACATGTACAATAATTGTTTATTCTGGAAAACTTTTCTAGAATCTTGCGATTAATCACCGAATAAATATCATTTTGATTTCGTCCTTCGATCGGATGCCATGTACAAGTGCTCGCCCACGTAAAGCAATTTATACGCAAACAAGATAGGTAGAAGAATGCAACTAGCTTCCAAGGATGCATTATATCCAATAAAGGTCGAAATATATAGAGCGAAATAAGCATAACGAGCCTTGTCGATGGCATTTCCATCGATTCTTCTTATCATTTATTATTTTTACAAATTATTCTCATTTTTATTTTTATCTTACATCCGCGGGTTGTCTTTCGTGTCTTTTGAAAATTGACGAACTTTTCTATTTCGTTTCTTCATGCAGAATGTTTATAAATCTGTCCTTATCAATTTCTGCAAAAAAATTTCAACCGCGATGAACGATTGATACGAACGGATACGTGATATCTCGTGTAAACTTTTTTTGTATGCCGCATAAAATGTCACGAAATTTATTCCTATATCATTCTCCGATGAAGCTGTTTATAAAATTTGGAAAGACAACCCACTTATCCTTCTCATCTCCCCTCCGTGATACATTTCTCTTAAGTTCTCATGTAGTTTCTCTCCTTTCTTTCTCAGTTTCTCTTTTTGGTTTTTTAATTCATTTACATTGTCTATATATAGCAACGACTTACTTTCCCGATTATCGGTGCCTTTTTCCTTGTTTGAGTTTTAAATCGCGATACTACGTTAAAATTCGTGACCAGCTGACGATGATGCACGCTCTCTCCTGGTTATTTCTCGGCTCTCGAGCCACTTCTCTTTTCTCTCGCGCACCTCCGAACTGCAAATCACTTCACGAACGAATAGCATTAACTTTCGCTAAAGCATTCAGTATTTAGGATATCTATTGTAGCAAAAAGAAAAACGGGGTGAAATAGCGGGAAAAGGGGAAGAAAAAAACGAAAGAAAAGTTGCGCAATATTTGCGTAAAAGGCGAGTAATATTAATAAGAGACACGAAGTAATATTAAAATGAGACAGAAAGCAAGAGAGAGAGAAAGAGAGAAATGTGTAAAAGAAAGATGCCCTGGAGATGAGTTTGAAGTTGAATTGTGAGGGCGGTGAGCTTGAGCGAGGGTGGTTACAGGAGCCTGTACGGAGGTCTATCCGCGGGACTCCAGAGACAGATGTGTTTCGCCAGCATACGGTTGGGCCTCTACGACAGCGTGAAGTCACTCTACGCTGGAATCTTCGACGGTACATCCAACAAACTCCTAACTTTTTGATAATACATCTCCTGCGATATATATATACGAGAGTAGCCGCGCGCGTTACAATTTCACCGATTCCTTTAACACGTGTATAACATACATGTACATTCATATGCCTTATATGTAATAAAACGCACGTTTCATCACGTTAGTAATGTGCCATACATGACACACGTATATATACATGTACATATCAGTGTTAGACAATATGGCGAATTATATAATTGTAAAAATGCAAAATATATATTCGTTCTTCAAAATATATATTAAATTCTTGCCATCTTAATAACTTTAGAACATTGGAGAACTTAGATGCTAAAAAACACTGAACCGAATGTCTAACACTGAGTGTCTAACACTGTATAGACATACATGTTCACGGCGGATTATCATATCGGCCACTCGCTTTATCACGACGAAAACTCTCGTAAGCTTCACGCGCGGGTTGGATCGTCTGGGATCGGCTTGGATGCTTGAAACGTGCATTCTTCCTCGTTCTCGTCTCCGTCGTTTTCGAGGCTGAGAGAGGACAAAAGGGGGATTGAAAGAAAGATAAGTTAACGGTCAGAAGGTGAAAATGGGAGAGCTAAAAAATTAAACATACAGCAAAGATGGGGATCCGAACATTTCTTGTAACTCTTACTCGCTGCATTGAACAATCGTGAGACTATTACATATTTATGTATTTTACTTCACGAACATTCGCAGTTTCGATTCGTCAAAATGGCAGTCAAACTGTTATCTTTTTTCTGCAAAGCTTTTTGTTGCAAATATATTTGTTTGGATGTAACGAGCTATCCATCTTTGACTGAGACTTTTCCCAAGTTTTGCTCAATCAAATATGTTTGTGTAGTCTTGTGATTCAATCGTTATGCCTACTTTTTCGATGGTTTTTCGGTATCGTTACTTTCAGTATCTATTTGTGAGTTTTACTTTCGAAAGTTCTGAGATACGTGTGTAAAAATAAATTCGCAGAATCATGCGGATCGTTTCCCAGTGAGAAATGATTCATCGATCGACATCGAATCGACGTCGAAATCATCGAAATTACATCAAATTTGATGTCGATTCGATAAATTTCAGTTAGTCATTTCTCACTGGGTTACGTTTGCTCCAATATAATACATATTCTAAGAGTTTTTCCTCCTAATTTTAAGTAGCGGTCAGTTCTGGATTTCCACATTTGTGTATACTGTCGATGATTCACTTTGTATGTAAATTATATAATTTATGTTAATCGAAGTTAAATCTGTCGTAATTTAAATCTATTTTGTATGTAAATTGGGCATACGCAAACGAGCATCGATAACGCCGTCGAAAAATGAGACAGAATGATTTATAATCTCGAATTTAAAATATAGAATCCCGATATATATATATCGTATTATTTTTTCCTATTTTTACACAAACTTTGTTTGATTTACTATTAATATTCTGATTTGATCAATGAGTTAATTTGTATTTTCGGAAATGCTCGCGGTGCGATATCATCCGTTCTCGACAATTTTATTCTCGACGATTTATTGTTCGTAATTAACATTAAAGTGACTGAGAAGCTTGCTAACGCTTGTGAATACTAAAGACATCTCATTAAAACCGATATTGATCGTAATCGGTGAATATTAAATGAGGCAATAAAAAGTGATCGACGCGCAATCCGCGTCCATCTTATCTCGCTTCTTAATTTTTTAACTATTCGCCGTAGCCCTTCATCGTGCGCTTTTATTTCAACAGGTAACAGTAAGAGCGGTATGAACATCGGCGTACGCGTCTCCGCAGGAATCACGACGGGCGCTTTGGCGGTGATGATCGCTCAGCCGACCGACGTCGTCAAGATCCGCATGCAGGTTGGAAATAACGGTCGATCATCGGTGAGGTATAGCTCCACTCTGCAGGCGTACAAGAGTATCGCCAATAGGGAAGGCGCGAGAGGTCTTTGGAAAGGTAAGTCTTCGTTCCCATAGAACGCTTTAACAATTTTTTATTTATAGAATTTTCTATTAATAATTGCACAAGCAGTAGATAAAATTAAATAAGATATTTTTTTAAATATTATGAGAAGTAATCCGAATCCGCTATCTCGTCGCACGTAGGAACCATGCCGAACGTCTCGCGGAACGTTATCGTGAACGTGGCGGAGATAGTCTGTTACGATATCATCAAAGATCTCATCCTGGCTAGCGGCTATCTTCGCGACGGGATACCATGTCACTTGACCGCCGCGACGGTCGCAGGACTATGCACCACCATGGCGGCAAGTCCCGTAGACGTCATAAAGACGCGTTATATGAACAGCGCTGCCGGCGAGTACAAGGGCGCGATAGATTGTGCCATCAAGACCTTCGTCCAGGAAGGCCCGTCTGCGTTCTACAAGGGTTTCGTGCCGAGTTTCGCGCGCCTGGTATCCTGGAACATCGTACTGTGGGTGACCTACGAGCAGATGAAGTTGCAGCTCAAGAAGCTACACGGCATCGAGTGAGGTCCTCGATTACCGGGCCTGATTGTTCTGTCGAACCGGCGCGAAAATCGGTATAATCCATTATAATCTCTTGTGTTACCTTATCGAAATTCACACTTCTGTAGAAGATTAGCTTAGGTAAACCGTGCGAATCAAACGTAGGAATTGGAAGTTTGATATTCCACCATAAGATGCAATTTCAGCCAATGATGAATATTCTCGTATTACTACTTCTTTTTCATTCGGTTTTCTTTTGTAAATGCAAATGTGCGCATACCAATGTTTAGCGTTGAATTATTCAACGATAGATTAATGGTTGATCAACAAAAATTATTTGAACCGTTGGAAATAGTAATTAGCATGATAGGAATAGGGCTACAATCACATTCGGTTTACTCTAAATTTCTTTTAAATGTGTACACATACGCATTTACACCAATAGAAACAATGAAGATTTTTTGGCAATGTGTATAAAACAAATTTGGATTGCGTCAGCTTTATACACGTATAATAAGGCGTTAGACTGTTTTTCAATAGGATGGATTATACGATGATTGCACATTATTAATGCGTCAAACAGACAATAATGCTATCGAAGTTCATTCCGATGTTTCTGCTTAAGTCTAGGTAGAGTCTCATAAAAAACTGTGATCACAAACTAACGAATCCTCTTTTTAGCGTTGCTTTACTGATTCGTAGTGCGCAATTTTTTGCATGTACAACATAATCTCGATTCAGTCAATTAACATTGTATAGGGCACAATTTACATCGTAATTTAAACGACGAATTTTTTTTAACTATATTGCCATTACGAATAATTTTGTCTGCGAGTTAGCAACATTGAAAATCCTTTATTACAAAAAAATTATGTATTGTAGAAATATTTATTATTTATAATGAAATACAATCATTGCCAATCCTTAGAATGATGATGCGATTTGAAGTACATTCATGCGATACGTGCGTATCGTCGAATTTCTATGATGACAACTATTTAATCTTAAAATTATGTATATGAATGTACCATATGACTGATTACGCTTAATTGACACAAGGTGTTTCTACCAAGAATTAGATTTTTCAATTAAAAATTTGCTTTGAGTAATAAAGAAACACTTCCGTTAAAAAGTGATATAAGCAATATTACCATGAATTCCGCAATATGGAGATATGTAAAATGCCAGATTGTAATACTTTCTCTGTTTTCAAAATTTGAACACTGACATTATATTAAGACTATACGTTGCAACGTTTTATATTTATATTTAATTGTTGCTACAAAATTGCATGTCATGTAATACAGATGACCATTTATTCGGACATTATTTATGGATTCCACATATTATTATAAACTAGCTTACTGATTTTTTAAGATTACTAAAACAATTTATTGATTTTCTAAATTCTTTCATTGATTATTGTTCGGATTATTATACGGCACGTGTCATTACTGCTCTGAAAATATCTATATTAAAACATGCAACGTAATAATAGCCAAAGTTTATAAAACTTACAATTAACATTATGTTGATACGCATGTAAAGATCTTATTGAAAACTGAAAGTAACCCGTCGAACATAATAATCGCTTCAGAAAGTTTTAGGGCGAGGTCTCATAAACTTACTACTAGGGAATCACAACTCATTAATTCCTATATTTTATTTCCTATATTTATATAATTATATGTTATGCGCGTACAAAGTATAGAGCGAGGTACCTTATTCGGGAATGACATAGCTCCCTTATTTTTGGTATTATCTGAATCTTCTTTCTTTTAGAGATGATTCAAATTTCCCAAAAATGTTAAGGTTTCTAGATGTCACCGTTTTATCACTGCTTAGATGGTGATTTTATAATATCATCAACTTTCGAGAATTTTATTTCCGAACTAAATAATCGTACGCGGCCATACTAACTTAAGTAGCGTTCTCACATATTAAATCTATAGCGGACAAAATCTCGTTTACTATAGAACTTAATTTGCGAAGTATTGATTTCCGAGATATGTACAAATAGACTTTACGATATGTAGATAGTATTTTCATAGAGAATAGCTTTAAATGTTTGTTACCAGTTTTAAATAAATATTATTTGAAATATTTCTCTTCGCGTGAAGTATTGCTTTGTACTATACTATCATTCAGAATAGAAATAATTTCTGTATTAAATTTTAAATTTGGAAGTGCAGGAGAGTAAATATTCGTAATGAATTTCGTTGTTAAAATAGCTGCTCTGATACTTGACTAAGATGCAGTCCCCAAAGTCTCGAAATCGGAATCATTGGATTCGCTACTGGAAGATACGTCGTTGTCCATGCATCCTGATTCCACGGGAATATGTTTCCCCACGGAAATTCTAAAAGAAGTAACAGGCACAATTAACAAGAAACATATTGAATGATAAACTAAATAAGCGAATTGTCGATTAACTGTCGAAAGAGTAATGGATGTATATAAATCAAATGACAGCTCTTTTCACTTACTAGCTATTATCGTTAGTTTACAGAAACATGTTAGTTTGATCAATAAGGAGGGAAAGGGTAACACATGCGTTGATAATATAAAACAATTTAGCGAAAGTGTTAAATTAGCAATACGCGCACACGGACGGTCACACACAACAAAAATCTTGCCTTATAATGCAATTATTTAATTATCTCTCGTTTGCTAAGAAAGTGCCGTAGTATGATGTATAGCGTGTTTATCTTGAATACACTTCGGTATCTTCCGCGACTTTCGTAAGACACACATTCTCGGGCAACAGGCTTGCTCCGTTGATCTATGTTGAATAACATATCAATCTGTAGAATCTTTTATTCTAGCCCATAGAAATTTAAAACTTAGAAAATTATTCTCTTCGAAAATGATTCGCCGATTAAATATAGTTCCTGGAGGTACATTTCCTTCTTGATATTTTACAAGTTCTCTTTTAATAGATATTCTATTTCGATCAATCGTATCTCAACAAATTTATATTTAAGTCAATTTACAAATATTACAAATCCATTCTTCACAGGAGTGAAGAATAGATTGATAATAACATATTTGCACATACTTTCCGATGGTCCAATCGTCACCGCCGTCCTTCATCATAGATAAAGCTTGACAGAAATCTCTTCCAATGGCTTTAAGGTGCTCTGTGTCAAGATGTAATCCCGCCAATACGCCTTGATCGCATCCACAAAAACTGCTTTCCATCGTGTAACTTCTGTTCGAAAAAAAAAACGTTAAATAGTATTTTTTCAATTATAACGACGCAATATCAGCAATATTGATATAAATATAAATGCAAAAAGAAATGTTTCTCCGAGTTAATTTTGATATTAATTGCAAAATGGCGTACAATTTAAGTTGCGAAAGAACAGATCTTTTCACGCGAGACACGCGTAACCTCGACCTTGCTACACGAAATCTTATTGCGAGCCAGATCCCAATCTGCCCAGGATATAGCCGGCGTTTACCTCGGAACGCCCAACTGCCGCCACACAGCAACCCTGGCAGTGGATTCCTTGTTCCTCTCGACCTTGAAAGAGCAGAGCGGCAAAGCGAAAGCCGGCGAGGTCCTCTGCATGAGATGCGGTAACATCTGATACAGAAAGAGAGTCGCGAGGATTACAAGATCGCATTCGGAGACTTTGACGAGAATCAAGGTCCCGTGGTTCGAAAAGAAGAACACTTTCTCGAAGCACTTTCTCGGTAACGGCCCTGACTAATGACATTAACGTGGCGAGGCGACGCGCGAAATGAATAGGCTGTCGGCAGGTAATTGCTCGCGCAAATCGAAAGTTCGCGTTGAAAGGACGGCCGCTGAAAGTGATAAACGTCCGCCGGGCCGGCCCGGTGGCAGGTAAACGTAGGATAAATGATGCCGCACGAGATCTAAAAATATTACCTAGCCTCGATTCCCTTCCGTCGATTCCCTTACCAAATACTGCACCGGCTGGTCCGGTTTCGCCCTGTCCGCGGCGCTCCAGGAACCCGACCTTGAACAACCGAACAGAAACACGTTCTTCCTCCGCGAATGGCCGTGGTAGTCGACGAAAACGTGGGGCGGTCTCTGCAGTACCCTAGCGCAATACTCCATCAGGCCCTTCGTGTGATAGATCACCGGATGATACACTCGATTAGGATTGCTCCAGCGTCGGTTCAGGTCCTCGTTCGTCAGACCGTACCGATTGCTGTCGACAACGAAAGCATGTCGTACAGATTCAAAAACAGACAGCAACGAAAAAGGATCGACGCTTGCATAAAAGAAACCGGACACCAGTTCCAGCCGGACACTTTGCAGAATGTTGCGATCACGAACGTCGCGATCGTTAAAACGCTGAAATTGTTAAAAATCGCACTCGCTCTTGCCCGCGGGCAATCGTAAACGTGTCACATCGTCAACTATCTCGAGAGACTGAAAATTCCGAGCTAGCTCTTTTCGATGTGACGTATATTTCCTACTCGTTTTTACGGCTTCAATATTCACCGTGGATGGGGAGCGTATGGGTTCCGAACGACTCCATAATGAGGTAATTTTAATGTCTTCGAGCGTTTGCGCTGCGCGAGAATATCAGGAATATTTATGCGTCTCTCTCTCCGAGAGAGGTAATCTGCAAGCATTATTTATTAACCAATTCTCTAAGACGCTCGCTCAGATTCGCGACATAAAATACATCCGGCAATTTCCTTTCCCTTCGAACACGTCTACGTGCGTACCTACGTGCGTATACGTATAGACGTACGCGTTGCGATGGATTACGCAACGGCGCACCCGACGATTCGTCTTGATGTGTCGTTTGCGATCGGCGATCGAAAAGCGGAGGGGATCTCGCCAGAGATCATTTTCATTTAAGGATTCAGCCGCGATGAGAAGGACGTTTCCGGCGGCCGGAAACCGAGTCGGAGGAAGCGACGCCTTCGTGTCGCGCATAGCTAATAGCGAGGCACGGCAGGTGACAACCGATCAAGACCGACGCTTGAATTATGGCTGTCGTTTTGACGTCGCCCGGGAACGTACCCATCGTCCCGCACTAATATCTCGAACCACGTCGAATATCAAGTAGATAGCTTTTCTTCGAGCTCTGTGTGCCGAAGTGAAGTAACGTCGCGCGCGAATGCTTGGGGCGCGTTTCACCGAAGTTCCGCGAAAGAACGTTGCGAGATTCAGAAATTTTTCGACAGATATCTTTGGTCTCTGTTAACAGCAGCGCGCGAGGCTTATTTATTTACGAGGGTGAGTCAATATTTATCCGCACTCTATTTTTTCAATTTATTATAACTACAATGGAGAACTTACAAATACATCATTTTTCCACATAATCCCCTTGCTTTTCAACGCACTTAGTCCAGCGTTGCATCAGAGTGTTTATGCCTTCAGAAAAAAAGCTTTCGGTTTCGTTGTCAGCCACGCATGCACCATATCTTTTATGTGTTGATCCGAAGGAAACCGGCGACTTCTTAGTGGACCAAAGGAATGGTAATCTGAAAGAGCGAGGCTTATTGTCGAAAGGGGTTTTAATCTTATAAGAAGCTGTAAAGCTTGTAAGAAGTCACCGGTTTCCTTCGGATCAACACGTAAAAGATATGGTGCATGCGTGGCTAAGGAACGAAACCGAAAACTTTTTATCTGAAGGCATAAACACTCTGATGCAACGCTGGACTAAGTGCGTTGAAAAGC
Source organism: Aphaenogaster ashmeadi (assembly GCA_003063805.1). NCBI lineage: Eukaryota > Metazoa > Arthropoda > Insecta > Hymenoptera > Formicidae > Aphaenogaster > Aphaenogaster ashmeadi. The sequence continues at coordinate 439,418 of NJRQ01000024.1, read as the reverse complement.
AAGGGGATTATGTGGAAAAATGATGTATTTGTAAGTTCTCCATTGTAGTTATAATAAATTGAAAAAATAGAGTGCGGATAAATATTGACTCACCCTCGTATATCTAATGCAATTTGAACGCGAGAGCACATTGCGAGAGTGACCACTGCCGTCTATGCCGCTGCAGACGGTGTGCGCTTGATGGTGTCCTGCCGAGAGAGAGAGGACGTTCACCGGCGCGCCACGTTCGCAGAAGCCAACAGCGAAAGAGGACAGTCATTCGAGATAATAGATCTCATCATGCGCATGCAACGCCAAAAAAGCGGTCGCGCCGCGCGCGTCTCAGGATGCGCACCGAAACGAAATCGCGCGGAGAAGCGCAACGCTTCGTCAGGTAATGCCATTAAGAACATTCAACATCTGACGGGCGGGAGCATTGCATCTGCGAACGGGTCCCCGTTCCGTCTGAGATAAGATCTGAAAGTGGGAAGCTGTCCTTTCCCAAATTTAAATTCAGGAAACACGTGATACCAGGCTTTTCACTAAAATTAAACTAAAATTCTGAAGGCACAAGTTATCGCCCGCATATATGGCCCCATATATGGTCTTGTGTGACGCCGTATTTGGATAATAATAAATCTATATTTAAATTTCTATATAGTCGCTTAGTAATCGCTTAGCAATTTTCGAACGCTTAAAATCTTTTTCAAATTCATGAAGATAATGCGAGTCCAATGTAGAAAGAACTCACGACGGTGAATCACATGTTTGGAAACGATGATTGAATGACTGTACAATGAGAGTGTCGCTGTTTTATTAACCGTTCGATATAATGGGCAGCATCAGTCTCTTCGTGTCGGCCGCCAATGTCAATGACTTCGAGGAGGGAGCCTTGACTGCGAACTTCTCTCACCTCTGTGGAGAAGAGATCCTGTACAAATTACACGTAACCGACCGCTCGTCTCGGACTTGCTCCGTGTCAAACGTTCAAAGGATACCGCTCGTACGTTACGTGATCCCGCGAGTATTTTAAAAACGATCAGACACTCGAGTCTTCGTACAACTGAAACCGTCAAGTCTGTCCAATTCGATTGAAAATTTGATTGATCGAAGATTTAGTTGTCGATACTTTGTACACTTTGATTGATTATAAGCGCAGGTTGTGCATACGAACGCCAATCTCGAGATTCTCCGAAGTATGATAATCGATGGCCAGACTTCTTCTTCTTATTGTTAGACTTCTACTGATTTTGCCTTTCCGCTTATTTAAGTCCACTCGCGTTACGACCTCTGCGTAAACGAAGCATAAATCTAGTCGTAGAAAAATAGCGCGGCAAGAAAGAACGACCACGCAAAAAAAGGGACCGTAAGATATCGGATCGCAAGAATTCTCGGAATAACCGTCGGAACAAAATCGAAGAAGAGACGAGCGGAAACAAGGACTCGCGGTCCGTTCTTGCGATCGTAAAGCGAAATCCTCTCCTCAGGAACTTCTGTGCTCCTAGGGCCCTCTTCTTCTACGTGTATCCCGTATTTCTTCCGTGAACTTTACTACCATCATGTCCGCTCGCATCTATCTTCGTCCCCTCTTCTGCGGCCTGGCAGCATTTTCTCCGGGGTTATCCCGGGGTTTGATCGTGCAACTGGCGGCGAACGTTTTTCCCTTCTCGACTCCGTTTCCACGTCTCTAAATCTCGCGCTCTCACGAGCGATCTTGTCGCGGGAGCGTCGTTTCATAACGCGTCGCCAGCATCGTTACGCACGTAAAAGTGCATACCATACTGATATACGTTATAGATATCATAAATGTCTTTATATTACGACAGTGCTAAAGACGAAAGTGCGCATTATCTGAACGTTTGTAATTAAATTATATGATACAAAAATAGTCAGCAGAGCGTCTAAAAAAAACTGCAAATTCGATAAAGGATAAATACACGACGAAGATAACATTTTCAACGAAGAGGTTGAACGATCTATAATGATCCTCCTTAGCCGGTCATTCCCCGATACATCTAGCCTAATCAACGCAACATTGAAAGACCGTTGCGAGCGTTAATTGGGAAAGGACGGCAACCTGTTTGCCTGTCTACGATACTAAAAATATCGCGAATACGATATGTCGGTCGTAACGAGATTCGACATCGTCATTTCCAGCGTTCCAGCTTATTCGGAGGCACGCGAAGCATCTAATCGTGGGTCGTGAACATTCTGAACGCGCAAACACGCGCCCCGGATGCAATCGTGGCTATTGCGCCCGATGGGAGAAGCCGAATGACGATTCTCTCGCAATCGTCGTGTAAGGACTAACTGCACATTAGAATATTCGTGACCGGTCTCGATTTGCATTCCTCTTCCGACCCAAGGTCTCCGGCCGGAGCCGACCCTTTTTCTACGGGCGGCAAAGGGCGAGCAAATCCATTCGCTTCTTCTACGCCTTTCTACCTTTCTCTCTCTCTCTCTCTCTCTCTCTCTCTCTCTCTCTCTCTTCCTTATTCTCGTCGACCGTTTCTTCGAAGACGCTCGTCTCCGGTTAAAACGCGCGCCGACGCGATTTCCTCTCGCGAGGAACAAAATGCTTCCTCGCGAGTTTTTGCGAATGCGAGCGAGATTTGAAGCGTCGAGAGTGTTTTCCAAAGCTTAACATGTCGATAAGAAGCGGTATTATAAATATACATACAGTATCCGACGCAAATGACTGAGATTTTCATGACGGAACCTCCGATAAATTACTCTAGAAATGGATCGGCCAGATAGCACGATCGTTTTAATAGAGATTTATAGACCGAATGATTCTACGATATCGGCCACTTTTATTCGCCTTCCTTATTCGCCAGTCTCTCTACTTCGAGAGATGCGATATTACGCGAGACCGAAGCGACTGCACTCGTCCGAGGCAATGCGAAATGCCTTCGACGACTACGAGATCCTCTCTCTTTGCTACTGATTAATTTTCTTAGAGTAGCCGAGTGTTATGACGATGCAATTTCCGGTCGCACTGTTATCGAAACGATCACTGATAAAACAGCTAGGTATCAGGAAAGAACTGCCATACGTAAAATTACACTGCTCTTACCGGTTCTTCCTACGCGGTCCCCCCGAGCTACGTAAGTCCAGCCAATTCTAACGATACGAAACGCGAAATAAAAATTTATACAAAATTACTATATCATTATGTGACAGTTTGAAAACAAGATTACATTTCATTCCGCGCATTGTCTGAATACATAGGAATAAATCTCGTATTAATCGAGCCTTACCAGGGCACTTTGTTGCGTATGTCGCGTCGCGTACGTCCAATCTGCATATGTAAGGATAATGGCGCGCGTTGCCGCGTGTAAATTATTTTTACATACGTGGGTATAAGAGCGCCTGAATACCTCGTGAATACGTACTCGGGTAGAAGAGCGTTTTTCATGGAAAAAAAACCCACCACTGCTATGCCCGTACGTAACGAGCTGCCCGATCGTGTTAAAACCTCTGGGAGGGCGAGCCTCTTCACCTCGACCCCGTAATCGCAAGCGAGTTCACGGTTTCAGGTTCTAGGTCGTCCTCTCTCAAACCCCAGGCACGTAACCGCAACAAGGGCGTGAGTAAAGAGCGACCGTGGCAACGCGGGATGATCAGCTCCTAATGATTTGCGATCACCATGGCTCGTTATTACGGATCATTCGGGTGTTCCGTCGTTAATTGCGGCACAATGTTCGTCTCGCATTGAGAATAAAAAGAACAGAAAGAAGATCGGCGCATCGATAATTGTTCAATCGCGCCCGCAATATTACGTATTCCACGCATGATTCCACATGATTTCAGCCGCGTCACATTCCGCGCGGCTGCTATAATTTCATTATATCCCACGAGAAACGAACTGTCTAAATATATATCCAGCGAGACAGCGTCTACATAATAAGATGCGCGGGTACGTAATCGATGAGCCGTGCTCCGGAGAAGAGATCGGTAGTCGAAGGCGATGTTCTCAACTTGGAGCCCTCGTACCGCCCACTGCTCGTCTTCTACATCGTAATGATTGATTATCCGGACAATGTAGTTATGCAAGGAAAAACGAGACGCGAAACGCTGTTTCACGGTTGCGATCTCCTGTCATTCGCGTTTGATTAAATCTTAAAATAGAAAGATTCAAAACTTCGTAACTGCATAACTGCATTTATTATATACGAGATTTTATTTTACCGATTTTATTATTTTATCATAACATATATCATGTGCGTCTCATAACATTTAATTTTTAATAATTTTTGAATTTTTTATAAGAGAAGAAATGTTTCTGTTTTATAAGATTTTGAAGCAAACAAAAATAAATTGTCAAAGATGCTTGCTAACTTTGTTAAATAGAAAGGGATCAATATTATAATAAAAGATGATGCTTTTGTGGTAAAAAAATTAAAAGCTCTTAAATATTATTATAATCATTCCCGGCAAATAGATAATATCGATATTATATAAATCTTCCTGAATAGTTTTACTAAAAGTACTTGAAGGACCAAAGTTCAGGTGAGAATCACTGTTTTAAGACTCTCCAAAGAAAAGAGCAAATCCATAAGCTGTTCTGGTACTAACTGAATTATGGCTCCCAAAGAGTGAACCATAAAAAAGTGTGCAAGGTCGTGCGGCCCTTTCGTACTATGAAGTCGCTCGACCACTCCTGCACACACTTGTAATTAGAGATTCTTTCGGGATAGAACTGAATTCTATAAATAGTTATGTTTTTTGGTACCCTATCCGACTGTCGAAGCGATTCCTTTCCTTCAGTCCTCATCTTCGATGTTGCTTTACGATTCTTGAGAATCGAATACGGAAAGATATGAAAGATATATATCTAGCCCTATTTGCGAAAAACGACATTTACAAAGTTATCGCAAATTTTTATAAATTAGTATATGATGAATTATGTAAAATATAATAAAATCGACCTCTCTTCCAATTCGTTGGAAGAGATATCGTTTTGAAAGCTGCTACGTCAGCTTATTGCCTGGAATTTGTCTGGCATTCATCCCTTATCGCGGAGACAACTTTCAGATATATTAAAACACCTCACGCTCTCTCGATCAAACGCGAAATGCCGCATGAGGATCACTGTCCTAGAGGTATCAAAATGGAGGAGCGAACGCCGTCGAAGCCTTCGGGGCAGTATGGCTCCTCCGATCGTCTCGGTCCGAGGCTGTTCGCGAGCTAAAACCGAGAGTTCCGTACACACAGAAAAAAGGAGAGGAAGAGTGGCGCGCACGGGGCAGAGACGAAGGGGGTACCGGTAAGAGTAACGGGGGAGGAGGGGTCTGGATGGGAAAAAGACGAGAAGAGATGCGAGCGAGGGAAGGAAAGAAGAGGGCCTTACATAGCGATTGCTGGCAGGGCCTGAAATAGACCTCGGCAAGAATCCCCCTGTGGCATCCTCCCCTCGTCTCTCCTGCTCCACAGCCACCTTCTTCTCTTCTTCCTCTTCGTCGCGCGGCCGACGATGGTCGCCGCTGACCGCCGTTGGCCGTCGCTGGCCGCCGCGGCGTACCCCCGTCTTCGCTTTTGTTTTAGCAAAAAAAGACCAAGTCCCTTGGCGCGGCTGTGAGAAGTTGTTCCTAGCGTCTCCCTCGCATGGAGCGGATCAAGCGAAAGGGGGGAGGAAGAAGAAGGAGAAGAAGACGAAGAAGAAGAAGAAGACGACGATGACGACGACGACGACGACGAAGAAGAAAACGAAGCGAGAGAGAAAAGTAATGGTAAGGGAGAACGGAAGAACGAGGAGACAACGACGACGACGGTGATGGGATGGTGGTAGTGCCGCTGGAGAATCGCTTGTTTATCCAGTACACCGAGCTTCTGCTTTCGTCTCACCCACCACCACATAGAAAAGAGAACCCCGTAAGCATCGTCGGACCTAAGTGCACTTGAGCGGATGCGATGCATTCCCACGGGAATGCCACGATGGGAACCCAACCTGTTAAACTGACCTATACCAAGGAACCGGCGGAACGTGACTTGCGCCACGAGGTACAAGCTCGGGCATTCACGGTGCGCTTGATATGCACAGAAATCTGAAGAAGTTCCCCGCAGCCGAATATCCTATTTCTCTTAGGCGAGTCTGCAAGCGCTAGAACCGATTGATTTTATTGTAATGCTTTATCTCAGCATTAAAAAGGAAGATGTATCACCGGTAATATGAATACGAAAGCGATGAATCTTCCTCGGTCGACAGAGGATGTCGAATCTCCCTAAAAATGTCCCCTTCTCCGTTGATAAGATCCACGTCGCGTCCTGTATCAAACGCGTTTAATGAAGTAGCCGCGACCGCGAAACGCTTCTCGGGCCGCGCGCCACTCCGGCCGATTCATTTGCATTCCTGAATCGTGGTCCACGAAGGAAACCGTCACGGCGCGCTACCCTGTCATTAAGCTCGCGGCACGGCATCCTCCCGTGGAAGAGCTACAACAAGCGGAGT
>NJRQ01000024.1:383812-429983 GCA_003063805.1 Aphaenogaster ashmeadi | reverse complement strand
AGAGAGAGAGAGAGAGAGAGAGAGAGAGAGAGAGAGAGAGAGAGAGAGAGAGAGAGACATAGATAGAGAGACGCGGTTTCCGTTGTGCGGTAGGTCTTGGATGTCACGCGAAGTCCTTTTTACTCACGATCGCCCGCACAGCGCGCCGCGTACCAGAAATAACACGTCGCGTATCTGATCATTGATCCGGCGATTCCGCCACTAGGCAGAATCTTCGCGAGAGAGATAATACCGTATACGGACGGTGGCGAAGGGGATGAGACACGAGGGGGATGGACCGCGTTTTCTGGAGTACGTAGAGACGCGTCGCGCCGGTTCCTCTCGTACCGGTTCCGATATTGTGATCGAACGACTGGGTGAGCCGATATTCGCTCGCGATATATCCCGAGAGCAGGTGGATCGATCTCTCGGATCGGACGGGAACACATGGTCAGAAATGAAGCCTACCTTGAAGCGCGAGCTTTTTTGTGACCCGCGTTATCGATACAGATCTGCGCCAATACATTCCGATACCGGCGTTACAGCTTCATTTAACCACGTCGAAATGTTTGCGCTATTAATAGTTTACTCTTGGGAAACATTTGTCTATAGCAAATCGTAGCGGAACAAATAAAGCATACATTTAAATTATTTTATCAAATATTTAAAGGTTTCGTCTTTCTCGTCTTTCATCGGCGAAAATGAAGGAACCTTCGTCGCGAATGAATGCCATCAAGAGAATACGTACGTTACACAAATTGGAACAAAAAATAAAACGCTGCTAATTTATAAACGAATAACACTTTGCCAAATGGCCGACGTCAAGATAAACTTCAGATTTCCAATAACGAATCTTACGGTCGCATAAGAGACTCCAAGTTTAGAGAATTCTGTCGTCGACAGGCTATGCTATAAAGACAACACTTACAATTAGTGCCTTTTTTGTATAATACATCTGGCCAGTCAGGTCGAATTAAATTAACAATTTTGTTGTCTTTTATCTATTTACTGGCGAAGAAAAGATTTTATGCTATAAAGGCTTAGCGAAAATAAAACATTTTTGAAGCACTTCAACTATCGAAAAAAATATCTGACGCGACGATTTCGATAAAGCTTCGACATCTCGCGCACATTAAGATTGCAAAGTAGCTCGAGGCGACAGCTCGCGAAAAATACGCTTCTCACTGATCGATCGACGAAACGCCGTACGCAAATGAAACGTATGACATATGAGGAATGCGATAACTCGTTAATACGCCCCGTCCACGGGGGACGGGGTGACACGTTCCATGATACGATCTCATGTCATTAATCACGCGAAAGCTTAATTGAGACGCGCCCGGTAGTCCTCGCACGCGCCGCACCGCGATATCTGCGTGCGTGCGTGCGTGCGTGCATGTGTCCGCTCATGAGTCGGTGAGCCAGAATTCCACCGGGTCTTGCGATGACGATGCGCTTCGAGAGAGGTCGAGCGCGGGGAGAAGCGCCGCAAGAAGAAGACGGCGCCAAAGGACGCGAAGGAAGCTGAAACTCTCGCCGCTCGCATCCATCGCCGTCTTCCTCACGGCGCGGCGCGGCGGTGAAGCATGCGTGATCTCTCGCTTTGATCCTGTCGAGCGAGATTCACGCGTATTATTAGATAGACCGATATTTTGTTGAGTACTTGAATGAGACTTCGTCACGTAGGTATTAATAATCGAGTCCAGCACTCGCATCCGTTTATTCGCTCAAAACTTCGGGGTCCAGGTATCCCAGGTACCAATGGTTCACGAGTCGGCCTTCCGCAGATCGAAGGTATAATTTACAGATTTCCTTCTCGGAGGCAGGCGATTTGTTGCAATTAGAGTTGGATTTGAGCGGCACGATCGTGCGTGTCGTTTCGCTGACGAATGAAGTGAGGCGGATTTTTAGGGATAGATGATATCGGGGCGTACGAGAGGATGCCTCCGAGGAGGCGTTCAGAAATGAAGTCTGCCTTGAAACCGGCGTCTTTTTGCTGCTCGCCGTCGATACAAATCCACGGAGAACCGTGAAGACCGCGGCAAAGTAAAATTCCGTACCGCGAGCGAAAGAAGCGACGGCGTTACGACGAAGGAGGATTTACGGTGTCGGGAACAAAGTAAGCGCGCGCGCGCGCGCTCGCGATCGCACGGATGTTATTAATGGGATTAACGTAAATGCTACGTTGATCGATACGGGGATAACAACGTTCTTGCTATTACTCGCCCTTCCATTATTTCACGTCCGCGCGATACACAGCTTACAAATGGATTATACCTCTTCGCCGAGCAAACATTACTCATACGACGACTTTGCTAGTTAATATAATTAACCCGACGTAATCACACGTTGTGCGCTAATTTACAATCGCGCCAACGAGAGAGTATGCACACGTCTGACGAGCGGCTACTCCTTCGACAACTGGAGCGGCCGCTATTCTTGTTGCAAAAATAATTATTTGCTTTAACGACCGATGATCGAAGTTGATTAACTTATTATCCGACACGGAGGTACATACGTATGTTGCTCAGTACGTTCATGTAGCAAGAATAAAATTATTTGTAGGACGATCATTGAAGTTATCTAAATTTAATCGTTAAAAACGATGTGTCAAGTGTCCAAGAATATGTCTTTTCACTTGTCGAGAAGAATTTCTGCCGTTAAACGTCCACGGTTACCCCTCTCGAACACCTTACGGCCGAGAGAAGAAAGGCATCTCTTCGGACTCTAATATATATCCTCGATTTTGCACATCATCTTCGCAGTCAAGGGTGGAGGGAGGAGAGGGCGATCCGTGTCAAATCAAGCGTGGCGTTATCGATCGCAGGGCATGCCTCTACGTTGTTCAGTCTGAACACCCATTGTGTGTCTCCTTCCTTCGATTTTGTCACCTGTGATTTTTTTGCAACGCGGCTCGATTACTTTTCGATTCGTCTCCATGTCATCGTCATCATTGTCGTCTTCGTCGCCGTCACCGCCGCCGCCGCCGTCCCCTTCGTGCGTTGGGCTCCTGCTCTAGGTTAGCCAGTGAATCATCTTCAACGACCCCCTCCTCTGGGATCCGGGCAGAAGACTCTTAAGGGGGCCCACGGCGCAGCGCGAGGCCAGTCCGAGAACGCGACCCTAACACTAACATCCGGTGTATTCCGAGAGAAAGAGAGAGAGAGAGAGAGAGAAGACGAGAGTCGGAAACGGAAACGACTGACTGCTTGATCGCCGCAACACAGTAATCGGCACGCTAACATGAAGATCATCCTGTTGCTCTTCGTCGTCGCGGCCTTCGCCTCAGGTTAGTACCCTTTTACACCACGACACAATGCTGGATCGTTCGTGCTCGTTTTAACACCCGCGGTGACGTCTTCATTATTATGAAATGATTGTTCTCTTGACTTCATCATGGGCATGTTGGATACACTCTTCCGCTCGATCATCGGCATCTCTTGCACGGTCTTCTGATCGTTCACGTAACGCGCAGTGTTATTCGTGAAAACGATATAATCATTTATCTTGACACTGAAGAAAATTTTAAAATTACCAAAAGGGGTGAAACAGAAAAATTGAGAAAATTCTGAATATTTAAATAAATTATATTGTTTAATTATTTTATTTACTTCATTAAGCAGTTTCATTTAAAAAGTTTATTATAGATATTGTGTGAAGAAGATTTAGCAATATATTTTTTTAAATATTCTTTTTTACAAATGCATTCTTATATATTACATATTTAATATATACATTTCTCTGGATCAACTGCAAATATATATATATATACTCATTTATTATATTTGAGATTTCTAATTTCCGAATTCTATCTATTTCTAATCAATTGCTTTCATATTACCCCCTCATTAAATACATTTTTGTATTTCAAAACTTTTCTGTATTATACTCGACATTTCTAAGGCACGCACTTTCCTATCATTAAAAAAACCCCTGCAGCAACTGTCAGCATATTCAAAGTTGGGACCGGAAACAACCGATGGTAGAACACGCAAGTAACATAATGCACCGGCTATATCGCGTCTCTTTAGAGAGTTTCTATTCTTTCAAAATTCGATCCGTTATAATGCAATACTTAGACTCTATAAAAATCATTGAAATTGACAGAAAAATATCTTTGCACTGTGAAAACCAAACGATAATAAGTAAAATTATAAAATCTGCCATCCTTTTTTAACAAAATATTTACACACCGAAAGGTATAAATTTTACGATATTTACGTAGGATTCATATCGGGACCTCCGCAAGTAAAAGTGGTATTACATCCTATACGAAGAGACGACCCTGCGCACGAAAGGTATTCAAAGGCTCGCTATTTGCAGTCATTAAAAATAGGGGGAAAGAGATTACACACGTGGATGAACGTTTGCCGAGACCGTTTATAGAGGTTCGAGCGCCGTTCGCGTATGTGGACTCGTTCCCTGGACCGGGAATCTCGTCGAGTATCATTAGTCGAACGGCGGGAACGCATTACGTGAACGAAGCTGTAGTTAAAGCGGCTAGTCGCCTCTTCTTTCGCGCGCGCACACACCGGCGGCAGACGTCTCAAGGCCTTCAGGTCATTTACCACCACCTGCACGTCCAACTTCACGATCCGGAACGTTTTTGCTCCGGATGCGCCTTTACGAAGTATCCAGAACCGTGACTAGACTTCTGCCAACCTGCCGAACGGATATCTCACACCGATCGTCTTGCTTCGCCGCCCGTTGTATAACGATACGGTCCGCGTACTAGCGAAATTGGTCCCTCTTGGGAATGGAAATCTGGATCGATTCGCTTCGATCCCACCGAGATTTTTCAGGGTGGCCTAACAAAGAAGTTTCGAACTTCTTGTCTTCTTGAAAAATTAAACAAGCAACAATTTCGCATTGTATATCTGTCTTCTCACATCGTGTTTCCACCTGCGTTTGGCCTTTTGATCTTTTATCTCAATCTCGTTAATCATCGAGTTTTTTAAATTTCGTGATTATGATTATATGACAGGATGAACTTGTTCTCTTCTCGCACCAAAGCCTCCTTTTGTTTCATAACTCTCTTACGTAAGAGTACCAAGAAATATCTCGACTCACTCATCTCAAACATATAATTACCAGATGTTTTGATACCTGTCGCATTTCTCTTTCTGTCTCTTAAAATATATTTAGATTTAAAACTTGAAAAATCAAGCTTCGAGCATTGCGATACTAAAATGGAATACTACATTAATATTCACTGAACGCATTCTCTCGCGTCTCTACTGCCATTTGCGGCTTTGTCGGAACTCAACGACAGACATGTTTCGATAAACTATAAGTCGATGGCATACATTTTTCTTACTATCGTCAGTCTTCGCATCTGCAAACGTGTAGTACAGAGGAGAGAACACAATCGCGACTAGAAACAATGAGAGGGACTCGCATCAGTTGCGACACTCGTTCACCTAGGGGCTATTCGGGGGTCTCGGCGCGTCATAATTCATAAGTACAGTTAACCAAATAGCCGTCGCGGTTCAATGAACCCGCAACTTGATATATCGTGTGAACACTGTCCTTGTCGTAAAGCTTCGAGTCATTGTGAAGCCGGCTAAAAACGCGCCGCGTCAGAGTACGCATTTAGAGTGAAATTAAAATCGTATTATGAAGCGAACAACACTGGAATAGTCGCTTCAATTTCGTTCCTCTTGCTACGTCTTGTATCACTATTGTATCGCGTATAATGGAAAATGACGCGTCTTAGCGTATAAATTTAAATGACTATTTTCTGAGCTACTTTCTGATCGGAATATTTATCGTGGTTAAGTTATGGAGATTATTATCGCGTATAAACTATCTAAAACGTTTCTAAGTTAAAATCTTGATTTTAATGCCACTGTTCCCACATTAACGATCTCATTTCGTAGTATTGAAAAGACGTACAAACGTTTTCAATAGTAGTAACGGTTTTCGATCGCGAGCTTCGAGCACTGCGATACTAAAATGGAATACTATTATAATACATTAATATTCACTGAACGCATTCTCTCGCATCTCTACTGCCATTTGCGGCTTTGTCGGAACTCAACGACAGACATGTTTCGATAAATTATAAGTCGCTCTAAAAATATCTTTTTTAATAAAATATAATCGATTAAACTGAAAATCTTTTTCTCTTAAAATTATAGAAAAAAAGTAATATAAGAATAAAAAAAAATAATCTCAATATTGTAAAAAAAGACTGAATTTGTATATTTTACTATAAAATCAATAATTCCTTAATGAATATAATTGTTGTGTGCATTAATTTGATAGCCAAGCATACATACATACCGTCGAATTATCACGAGAATAATATCAACTAATTTGCCCTAATTTCGCACACGCGCTGCAATTGAGTGTGTTTATAACACACTTTTAACGTGGTTTAAAATAAGACATGATGCAAACGCATCATGCAGCTTTTGGCGGTATTAAAGAGAAATGTAAAATGTTTCTTTTTCACAGCCCAGAGGATCACAACGATCCAGCTGGATGGCATACAGTACTTCGTGTCACGAATGAATCCCTACAGTCCAGAACTGAATTACTTCCTGGCGTATCAATATTGCCGCTCGCTGGGCCTCCAGTTGGCATCTTTCGAAACGAAAGAGAAGGCCGACACGATGACGCAATACCTGAAGAACGCCGGTTACACGAAATACGACTTTTGGACCTCCGGCAACAAGCTAGGCACGGACATGTTTTTGTGGATGAGCACGGGACTGCCGTTTAACGTCACCTTCGACTACATGCTGAAGCGACCTGGAAACAGACCTGCCGATGTACCACCCGGCACGGAACCCCAAAGGGTGGCACGCGAAAGGTAATGTCTTTAATTGGACTGTGCATTTTATTAATTAGTAAAAAATGTCAATTAAATCAGGAGATATTAATTGGGCATTGGCTAAGAATTAATAAAATATTTACATTTCCGCTAAACCTTAAAAATGCTGAATAACGTTATTCAGTTTCAAAGAGCCAATATCTTTTTTATCATTTTTTACGAAGAATCGCGTAGTCAGCCGTAGTTGTTACGAGCAACGCGGTTATCAGCCACTCCCTTCCGCAATTCTAACACCCGGAAACTCGTGCGTGGAATAGCTAACAACAAAACAGGTATTCTTGTTTAAATTCCAAAACGCGAGTTTCTCGATTTCAGTGGCGACAGCGGCAGCGCGGACGGATGCGTCGCGATGGTAGCGCCTACGTTAGCCTGGGAGGCGCAGGATTGCACCCTCGTGAAGGACTTTATCTGCGAGCAAACAAGATGCTACTACTACAACTACGGCAGCATTCCAGTCTCCGCGACTCAGGGGTAAGAGGTGAGATAATACTTGTCACAAAAATACACGAGTCGAAAGGAAGGAGAGAGAAAGAGAAAGAGAGAAAGGAAAAGAGAGTCTCCGGGAATACCGATGTACTCTAAGCGAATCTCGCTTATGCACGGACAAAAAGTAAATAATCCTCTGGCGATAAGATATGCAAATGCACATCGCGATAATTGAACGTGTTTATCCCTCCTGCTACTGAAGTAAGCGGAATGAATGGCTTAGCGACAGATAAAAATTTATTATTATATATATATATTCGCAACTCGTAAGTATGTCCCGTGTCGACAACGCGTCACTGTAATCTCAATCTCGCAGAGAGAATCTTGAATCTTTTTTTCAACGAGTACTCGAAGTTTACGAGGACGCGAAATGACGTGATATTCATAACCGGACGTCGCCGGAACAAACTTTTTCCTCCGTGCAGTCTAACGAGAGATAGAAACGAAGAATGCTTTTTCTTCCGCAATTCGCGGTAGAATGGGAAATGATTATTGCGATGATCGAGACGTTAGATCTTGACTCGCCAGTGTTAAACCAGTTCTTCGAGATCTTCCTCGCATAGCTAATAGCTTTGGGACAGAAGTGTCAATGAATGAGAATAACTCAGCTACGATACGGAATTCCGGCAAATGTCTTTAAAGCTTATTCTTAATAACGCAATTATTCTCTCGCTTCTTGACGCACGATATTCACAAACGATACACTTCTTACACACACACACACACACACACACACACACACACACACACATGTATAGCTTCACTCGATATGCAGATAACTGCTATACAAATATTAACGTTAATCCATTGACGGTGAAGCTACGCTTTCCTCTGCTATTAATACGCTTAAATTAAGGCCACTAATAATCGTAAGATGCTAATTGAACTGTAAATATTGTCAATACGCAAGAAATTAATTATTTTAATTTCTATCAAAAAGCAACGGCGACAATCGTCTCTTGAACAAGTCTCTTTGTCTTTTCAGAAATCATAGGCCCTACATCACGACCACCTCGGCGCCAGCCAGCGACGACCAAGCGAGTGATCACGAAACCGACAGCACCAACATCGACGATCACCATCCGGATACCGACGACGAGAACGAGCAGGAGGCGATACCACTGGAAGCGGATACGTCCGCGAGCGAGATACTATCAGAGGACCCGGTCGTCAGCAGGCTAATCACCACGGCCGCTCCCGCATCTGGCAATCAGCATCAACAGCAGCAGTATCAACACACGGGAACGACGGCGTCGGCGACGTCGCTGTTCGACGATAGTAATGAGCGCGAGCGCACCGTCGGCGACCTGGACGATATCAGACCGGAGCATATCCCGGACATCGCGAGCCTGTTCACCGGGCACGTCGCCGTAGCGTCTCAAGCGCGCAAGGACAGCGTTTTCGACGGTCTCGAGACTCGCGAGGTCCTGCGGCCGTCGGTCTCCCGTCCCGTCGTCTCCTCCGCCTCCTCCTCCTTCTCCTCGGAGATGAAGATGGAGCATCGCGAGTCCCCCGACTACGGCGACCTAACCGCGGAGACTGAATTGCCGAACAACGGTCTCGAGGACGCCCACACGATTGGGCCGTACGACAGCATGCAGGATTACGCGAACGATCAGCCGGAGATGGCGGTGTCGTCGGCGGACTCGGCGATGATGAAGGACCAGGACGACGACAGCAGCACGATCCTGCCAGAGGCGGAACCGGCCTACAGGTACAACATCAAAGTGCGCACCAACGGCAAAGTATTAGACCCTCCGTCCAAGTAACGCTTTACTTCCTCCTAGGCAACGTCACGTTATTTCGTTTTATAAGTGACAGAAACATACAGATCGACATTCTTGAGAAACTAGGTATATGTATATGTATATGTATATCAAAGTGCGTTTTGCACATATGACACGAGCGAACTGTCGCCGTTGCGCGGATCAGACAGGTCGCTACCGTTGTCACCGCTCGCCGTTTAGCTCTAATTTAAGGCGTACCCGATACAATGCTCGATAGTTTTGGATCAGAAAGGCACTATTATCAGCTTTCTCGGTCGGCGGCAGGCAGAGATGATTATTTCGAACCGTCCGTTCAGATTACTCGGTGCTTGGAACGAACGCGAATGAGTAATGCCGCGGCTCGGAAATGCTATTTTCAAAGGTGTCGAAAAAGAAAGCCGTGGTATCAATCGACAAATCGACTTATTCTCCTGCCGACGTTACTCGACAAGCTGTACATTTTTTCACAAGGGCATTTACTCGATTACTCAGCTCTCATTTTCTATCATCGATGACGCCGGCGGATTATCACATTATCATCGCATCATTTAATCCTCATTTCTATTCTGTTTATTCTCATTAAATTCTCATGTTCAGCATTAACAAGAAAGTTTAGAACAATAGGAAAAATAAAAAATAAAACCAAAATATTAGATTCAATGAATTGAATTAGATCGCCAGTTTCCGCCAGCGTTTTATATCTTCATTAGGTGGTAATCATCATCATCATAGTTAACATATCTATACGTCTGCAAGACGAAACATTAGACAGCCGAACGCTTCCCGAAATATTTTGGGATGCATGATGGATGTTAAAGAGACCGCCGAGAGTCAGTCGTAAATGTTTCGGTCATCCAGACGTATGACAATTGGCGTACGTAGTTTCATCAACGACAAACGTTGCTCTCTAGCTCCTACGGTAAGTCACTTCCATATTAATTCTGTGTACAACGGCGCGAATGTGCGACTTGTGTAACTGAACTTTAATAAAGGTACAACTACAGTCTTATGGTATCACGCGTTTGCCATTCGCTGTTCCTTCTTATATCATTCTATCCTTAAACGTAAAGTTAGAAAGTTTTAGACGCTAGAGCTAGGCACGTTAAAAGTCTCCATCACGGCTTTTGTTCAATAAAAAAGCGGTTCAGTAAAAATATACATAATCGTTAACTCACCAGCCGTTCACGACTCCTTCTATATTTAGCATAGGAATTATTTTGAACACATAATCGTCACGCAAACTGCTGGCGTACTCGTTGTCACTTAAGAGAGCCTCCATCGTTCCGTGCATCACCCAAGAGGCGTTGCTTTCACCGGGGTGTACTCTGGACGTTAAAAAGATCATCTTTCGTGTCTGAAAGAGAATGATACTTAGCTTTAAATATCTGCTGTGTTCAACGACTTATTGTCATGCGAGGATTTATATATCTGACAGATTTCTCACATGTATAGGATTGGTCTTGGAATCCAGTGACGTAATAGTGAGCACAGGATTCTCGTTGCCGTTTAAAGTCTCGCAGAGCGTCTCCGCGCGAAAGTACACGTTCGCCGCGGAGGCTGTCTTCGTCCACTTCCAGATATTGGTCATCAGCCGGCTGTACGTGTACGGGAAATGATACGCCAGATAACAAACATCGTAAGCGTGCGGAAACGTGACCGTGAAAGACGTCGTAAAATATGTTTTTCCTCTGGTGGACCGTTGATAACAATTCCGATAGTAACAAATGTCGACACCGGTCCTCACCCAACCTGGCCTACCGCATTGTGCCTCCATGACGCTGAACAGTATCGGTTTCATGCCAAAGTTGAACTGCGAGTTCGTCTTCTCGCAGTTGATTATATTAAACGTATACGGTGCATTCGCCTCCATGCTGGAGACCTCGAAATAGAACCATTGATGTCTGGAACCGCTGTTGACGTCCGGCGTCAGGATGAGATCATATTCCCGTGGACCTATCTAAGGAGAAAACAGATGTAAAATAATAATGTAACGAGATTTAATCAAAAAGAAATTTATTTATATATATCCTCGGAATAGCCTGTAGAAATTGCTGTGCCAAGTCACCACTTAGCTTTACGTAATATGAACATAATCGATTATATAAAGCGCAAGTAGCGGACTGACCGTACCTGAATAGCTTTCCTGAGATTGCCGCTTTCGAATCTGGACTCGAATTGCAATCGTTTCGTGTCCAAATTGCGCTTGCTGATCCTCTTCTCGTCCCAGTTGCCAAACAGCCGCTCGTCGCTTGACGTTCCCCGGGAGGCGGAATTCGCGAGTGCGTCAAGGTCATAAACAACTTCCTGGATGGTGGCGGCTGCGTGGAGACCACGTTCCACGCAGGTCAGCAGTTTCGCGCGGCAAACCTTCCTGTCCTTAGTATTAAGCGGTTCGGCTTTCCCCAAACCGTCGCCGCCGATCAGGTCCGGATAGGCGACCTTGACGAAGCCGATAACACTCCTCACCTTGCTCGCTACGGCGCAATACGCGTGCCGATCCGTGACGTTCGCCGACACGTCTTTTAGGACCTTCAAACTGTGCGTGCCGTTCACCAATTGACCCTTCGCCGTACCGTTAGATCTCGAAAAGTCCTTGATCGAGGTCTTCGTCTTTCCCGCCTTCGCGAGCGGCGAATTTATTTGATCGTCCTCCGCCAAACAAAGATCGATTAGTTTGACGTTTGACGATCCGATGATGTGTAGCTGCGACCATAGATTTCCCAGCTCCTTGAAGAACGTATGGTATCTGATGGGAAAAAGAAATGTTTGCGGTAATTATAATTGATATCAATGCGCGTCTGCAAAAATAATATTCCACCTACCCAGCAAGATCCTCCTCGGATCTCTGCGAGGTGAAAACCCCGGCGAAGAATTTGCTCTCGTCCACCTCATCGCCCACGTGAATCTCATTGTCCATTGTATCTCTGGAGTCGTGGCTCTCCTCGTCATCGCCGGAATCGAGATCGCTGTACAATCTACCGATCGAAGCTACGCTGTTCGCCTATACAAAATCAATATTCGAGCCGCACGAACATTTAACGGCACAAGTTTCGACACTACAAACATTTTAGATACTACTTTGGATACTACTTTGTATGTAAAGCAAAAATCGTTAGAAGAAGAAGCATAACACTATTAACGTATATTTGAATTCGTAACGCATCAAATATCATAGTGAGTTATGTCGAATCGATCTTTCGTGAAGAAGTACACACCTGGCTGTCGATGTCGCTACCGCTTTCAGCACTGTTCGCTCTGTTGACATTCACTTCGGGCAGAACGAATCTACATGCAAAAAAAGAGAATTGATCGGAAATTTAGAGCACAGTCGTGATCATAAATAAGACACCGTCACGCCATTAGCAATGCATTAGTCTTTAATTAATCCGATAATATCGCATAACGAAGACTTTTTATCTGCTATATTTATTCGCCTTCATACATGATACTTGATCCCGGTAGTGAATAGCACTAAAAAGCGGAACGATCAGCCCGCAGTATTTGTAATTCTCTTTGTAGAGAAAGGCACTTCGTGAACACGTCAAAATATAATAAGCGTATTATGATTATCACGAGTATACGGTATTCTGGTCGAAATGACCTCGAACGTTTCATTCACCTCGCGGGCGACATTTCGGGTACCGGTAAGTCCTTCTTCTCCAGACACTGATTGATTATCCCGCAAATACGCGACAGCAGGCAATCATAAGCTTTGTCCTCTGGGCAGCTCGTGCAGAACCGGTATAATAGTTGTAGCCCATTGTTCGATTTGATAGCCTTCCTTCCAGATTCTAGAATGATGGATAAAAAGAACGCACGTGATGCTGGCGGCTTTTAAAAGTACATTAACAGAGGATAATAAATATAAGCGATTAGTATCTCCCAGAGACCCCCGAGAGGCATTTTTTACAGAGAACTTTTTACAAAGTTTATCCTAAGTAAACCTACTTATTACGCAGAGATGCTGAAGCGTATTCAGGGCGTAATTACAAATCTTCAAGCGCATCTGCCCATCGAATCTCTCCCACCTCTCGAAAATTCGCATTAATAGGTGCACCATCCCCGCCTTAACGAACTTGTTACAGCATAGTTCTAGTAACAAAATATCAGGAATGTTAAAATAATTAATAAAGAAAAATGGAATATATATTATATATAAACACACTTACTATTGGTCGTTAAATGTTTGAAACACTCCAACAATGTCCTCAGTTTCAAATGTGGCGTATAACCGATACTGATGAACGTTTTCTCCAAGGTACCCGTGATACCGTCCTTTACTAACGTTTGCAAGGAAAAAGCTAACGAAAAGGTAATACCTTCATCATCCTCAATTACATAAGCAAATTGTCAGATACATCGAAGGAATAGTTGCTTACAGTTTTTAGCAAGAGTTTTGATGATCAACAGCAGCTGCAATAACGTCTTACTGTTGTTGTAATGCTGTTTTAATAGCGCGTGGAACACTTTTATGGAGTTGAGCAGTTTCATTTTTGACACGAACTTCTGGTCCCTCTGAGCTACCTAAAAAAAATCGCAAAATAATTTTAACAACCTATATTCCTCAGAATATTATAAACATTTTTAAAAATTTCATGCTTATTTTATTTTAAATTCTTATTTCGTAAATTAAAGATTTTAAAAGCAATGTTGTGGCATAATACATAAAATTGTAAAGATAAAAATAGCTGAAATCATAAATCTTATATAATCAGAAAAATTTAAATTGAAAAATATTTTCGTAGACATACGCAGTGCGATCGATAAAAGTTCTGCTGTGCAGATGTATAACGCGTCAAAAGTATTCCCTTCTATTCTATGCAGAAGCAGTGAACTCGGCAAAATAATCGTTCCTAATTGCAAAATAAAATTTCAAAGAAGTTTATTACAATGCATCGTCTTTAAAAATCACCTGTCCCAAAATCCAGAGGATGTCTTGAGTGAGCACTTCGCTCGTGATAGTATCTGCGTGTTGCAGATTTATTAAAAGTTTAACTAGGACTTGCGTGATACCTAAGTTGATCAGTTGAATGACCGCCATTCGGCTACTGGTTCCTATTAAAGAACGAGCACATTAGGTGCTTCCAATCCCAAAGTATAAACACTATTAAATCTGCGAATTCGACAAAATCTGCGTTCTCAGTAAAACATGTTTCTCTATAATAAATAATTGTCATTACTTGTGGCACTTCTATTCTTGCTCCCCCTGTCCTTGGATTTGCCTTTTGTCATTCGGGGCGATATACATTCGTGCAGTATGCCGGCGATACTGCAATTAGCAACGTGGTCCTTGCAATTCTAAAAAGAAATTTCGAAGAATAATTTTAATTCTTCCTTAATTTTAAATAATTTTCATTCTTCCCAATTGTATTGTGCGGAAATAATTAATTTTTTCTCCGTTTTCCATTTTTATATAACATAACAATAATAAAAACTGCTGCAATAAAGTAATTATAGCAAAAAGTAATTATAAAGAATCGCGTGGGTGATACGCGAGCGTAATTATTTTACGTGAGCGTTCCGACACTTGTCGAGACCCGGAACAGACCGGGATATTCAGATTTACGAGCCTCGCGGCTTTTTCGAGCGTGTAGACAATGCAGGACGCGCGTTGCGTGATACGGCCGCGATATTTCGCGGATAGTACTAATTACCACGGTTACTCAAACTCTTAGTCGTCAATGATGTGCCCGTCGAATGGTCGTGAGCCCACATGTAATTATATCTCCCTCTCTCGCACATACGCGTATCGATCTCGTTTGCTCTTAACACGCGAAACGATCGTAGCTTATCCGTAGCGCCGATAAAACGCTGTACACGTTACAATTAACCGGAGCAAGGAGAGATAACGTGACGAAGACTTCTCAAAGTATTATTTTAATTAAAAATTATTTACCTCCAGGGTCATAATGAACGATTCCATCGCACCGGAATTCTTGCGCCAGAGCTTTTCCAACGTACGCTCGCGTATCCGCCGATCTGGAAGATACATGTGAAGCGATAAACCGTTTTACCTTCTGTTTTTGTTTGAATCAAATTCGTAAATCACAATTTATTCGTGGCGCCAGACGTACTAGTGTCTTGCCAATGTCAGATAGACCTTAACATACGTACGACAGTTCTTTGAGAAATCAAGAATACCGTACATTGGCACGATACGTTCTTATGTTAAAGTTGACATAGTGCCAGTATTGAGATCAATGTCACAACGTTTATAAAAAATTCACGTAGTGGCGAACGCAGATGCAAATATCATCGATATATCTGCAGTGTAGCTCGTGAAAAATAATGCAGATTATATACGTACGTTTCGCTTCTAACGTCATGATAACGGATATAACTACGGTGACGTGAAACGTGACCTACAACGAAATTTTAATAGCTCCTAAAGGTATCCAACTATGTCGCAAAATTTCAGACGTATATTAACCGAAATCGCGTATAACGCGCGAACTGAAATTCAACCGCGCAGTAAATTCCGCGATTCGCGAGAACACCGACCAGGAAGATTGCCAGGCCCTTATCAAATTGGCGCACGAGCGCGATTCGACCGTGTATCGTTCGGAGTCATAGTTTTCTGGATGCCAGCCAACGGGTCTGTCGTCAGTGTTACCGAAAGTGATTGCGCAATCGGCTAACAGGCGGTTCTTCTATTCTAAAATAACACACGGTAGCGATCGACTGCTGTTTGCACACCTGTTCGCCAATTGTCCGAAGGGCCAGTACAGATTGACGAATTAATATTCAATAATCATACGCGACGGTATAAAAAGAGCGTTTCTAAAATAATTACAATGCAGATAATAAATATCAGAGACTGAGTAATAAAATTAATATGCTTAACCCTTTAAGGCCTAGTATACTTAATTATGTACATAATGCACATTCACCTTGAGTTCTTCCCAAATATTTTATATTAATATAAAGTAGCGTTTCTATCGGTATAACACTCTTGATTCGTTTTATATGGAGCCAGATTCTCTATCTCAATTTGTAAAACAATGGTGTTCCCGCTAAAGAAGCCACTATTGTGATCGTTGATCGTAAATTTTATTCAAACGGAATCGATGCCTAGGCCTTAAAGGGTTAAAGAAAAATTTAAAAGATCTAAAATTGTTTATATCGGAAATCGGAAATAGGAATTCGGCTGGACAAACAACCGCATAAAGTCCGCTTGTTCGAAAATAATCTAAATTTACATTACAATTCTGTAATGTAATACCACTGGCCGCGAGAGTGCTACGACCCAGAACGCATACGTACGATTGCTGCACTCGAATCTTCTTCATGACACACTTGCGTCTCGACTGATCTCTCCGACATGAATACTCGATGCTAGAAATTTCGTGTGGCTCATGTTCGTTTTATCAAGTTTCACGAATGCAAATGCAATAATAATAATGCGATAGCGCAAAATGTGACGGACGATTTCCTCCGCCATCCATTGCGGGGGAATCACATGAGAATGATAAATCGCGCAAGTTCCACCGTGATTTCGTGCTCGCCGAGAGTAATAATATACCGGCACGAATTTCTCCCTGGAGTGTCCAATCTACCCCCCGATTCGTTTAGAACTTTATTGCCGCGATCGCGATTCGCGCGCAATATCGCTTATCGTACGGGACCATTAATGGAGACGACACGCGATACGAAACGTTAATGAGAAGGGAAATTGCCGCGGCGCGGCGTCGCTAATTCGCGATAAAATCGAAACAAAGAGATAAAAAATATATAAAATACATGTAGCCCCTAGTCATCAAAATGAAGTTCTGTGAAAGGCCCTGCGCACAATGGAGGAATATTAGATATTAGGAATAGGAATTAGAGTTTTAGAATCAGTTTCCTCAATGAACACTATAGATAAATAATAAGTTATGTTGTATAACACATTTATGTCTTATATCTTATTAATATCCATTGTGCGTTACGTTCAATATTTATTGAGGAAACTGATTCTAAAGTTTCAATTCCTATTCCTAATATCTAATATTCCTCCATTGTGCGCAGGGCCAAATGTTATTCAGGAACCGTGCAAACAATCGAGAAACTCGTTACCGCCGGTAAATGCCATAAAGAAAGGTTAAATTGGCACAAGATCGGCGCAACGTCTTCTAAAATACAAAGTTACCGCGTCTGTCGCGAGATGCGAGATTTCGGTAGAGTTGCGTACCTGATGAGGTGACACGCACGTGAATCTTGGCCGCGATCGCCCTGAGCGCGTCGCCCGCTTCCTGCGGCTTAGCCGCGTAAGCTCGGAGCTTCTCCAACAGCACATCGTTCACAACCTCGTCCGCGCTTTTATTACCCGCTGACATCGCACTAAACAACGCATCGCAAAACAACGAAATATCATTTACTCTCCTAGAGTGACTGCTCGATGCGCATCGATAGCGCGGAAATCACAAAAAGCCATTCCTGATTTCGGGCGTAGAGGTCTACGGGCAAAGTGAGCACGTCAAAACGATACGCACGCTAGGCGCAAAAGCGTACAATCGAGCTCTGCCTACGATGACAAGTGAAACGATGAAGGATTACAGAGGCTGCAAGCTAACGTTTCGCATTGCCTTACGGTACCTGAAAAAGATGATTGACGATTATTTTCTCGTGACACAAGGAGTGACATCGCGATTTTCGTCCCTTCCCTCGTATCCCTTATCAGCATGCTAACTCGCTTTATTAGGATTTACGCGGCAGATGCAAAAGCGATAGCTTTCCCGTCACGACGGGACGGACAATGGTGTGCATCGTGCGACCGTCAGCGGTGCCTCGTCGCGTCAATGAATCTTCATTGGCTTTCGGCCAATTGCGGTCGGAGGAACAGTTAATCACGATTCGCAATCAGCTGGTCGCGTTTAGTCAATGTCGCGGGGATTAAAGTCAACCATCGGAAAATCGCCGCGCGCGTCGGACCCAAGGTTAATTAACGCGATCAGGTAAAACGTGCCGCTCTAAAATAACCGCCGCATAGACAGTCCTCGCGCGAGCCGCGATTCCGGGAAGGACGGCCGCCAGAAGGAGCTCATTATCGAACAATTAAGCGTCCCACTGCGCATTAACTAGCAACGATGTCATATTAAAGAATGACATGTTCCATTTGGATGTCATGAGGGATCGTCGGATCGGCAATATCAGAAGCAACTTGAAATTATTTTGATTCTGGCTCTGCTTATCCTGAACTTAGATCCAATTCTCTCACGTTTAACCCCAGCTACGTGAAATATTTGCAAAGCAACTAAAAGCAGAGGACGGCATGCGGAATATTTGACACGGAGCTATTTTAATTTAACTCTTCAAGCAGGCAGATACAAAAATAAGAACAAAAAGACTGACGTTTAGTGATAAGATATTTATTGATAGCTCGCAGATTACAGAGACGTTTTCAAATAGGTGTACTCTTGGGTGTGCAACGTGTACAGCGTGTGGTTCGAAATGTGTAAACATCCTCAAAGGGTTAAAGGAATGCGTGAGTTATTGCATTAAGCGTTGCATCGGTGCGCTAACAAGAGAAGCTACGGTGATCGTATGCGTTCGTAGGATACGGTGTAACAAAATTTCCTCGACTTCGGTTTATTAATCGGGATAATTAATGAACATCGTGTAACTTTGTAGGTTCCTTTCATGAAGACACACCCGATATCTTCGAGCGGAACAATAATTAATGTACACGCTTCGCGGCCGGTAATGCCGTATGTTTAATCAACATATAAAAACTTAGTAATCCAAGCGTATAACGAACCGCGATGTCAATGGTATACATCGGGTCGATGCAGTCTCGATAAACAGAAAAAAAAGAAATATCGAATGAGATAAATTCAGCGCGCACACGCGAATATACGTGCGAGGCCAGATTATCCTTTCGTCCGGATTTATTACCGATTTGCACGAAATTTTGTTGTAAAGCCGCTTAAGGTACTCAAACTATTAAGGAAGTGTAATCAGACACCTTATAGTTACAATAAATGAAGTTATCCACCACTGATCGCGTTACCAGTGGGGACATTAAAGTTTTTAAATTTTCGTGAAACAGGCCTATTTTAGCGACTACCGTCGATATTGGGGAGAAAAATGAAAGTCTTCGGCCTCGCCGTGTAAATACAGCGATCGTCGGAAAAGAATATCGAAATAAAAACCGCATACTGAGCGCATACCGGGCGTACGCGACCGGTACGTACGACTGTCGACCGGAAACCGCGACAGAGATGGCGAGCACGCACGTACACACATACACACAGAAACACGATTCTGTCTTCTAGGCTCTTTACTCTTCCTGCTGAACGTCGAGCGCGTTCTCGTCGACCGCGTGCATGGTCGCCGCCATCGGCCGTCGATTCTCCTTGTCGTGCTTCGTCGGTGCACCTCTCATATCTCTTCCTCCATCTATTTGCCTCTGTCAAAAGCGGAATTTCGATAAGCCTGAGACTGCTCAAGGAAAGGGTTTTCGAGAATAAAAATTGTCGCGATTTTTCCAAAGTGACAGACGTCTGCTGTGAACTGTTCTTCTCGACGCGAACGGTCGTGCCCGTTGATGGCGAGATCACGGCGAGCGCGGATCTCTCTTCTGCGCGAAATTCGCGAAGCGATCCTCGCGCTTCGCCACTCCGCGGCGGTTTGACGTTTCTGCCTGCCAAAACTATGTTTAAATGCATACCGCGCGCGCACACACACGAGGCGCGTCTATTTTTAGCGACGGCCGCTTCCCGAAAATCGCGCCCCCTTTCTCTCATCCCAGCGAATAGCACCCTCGCGTCCTCCAGCACCCTGGCGTCATCGACCGATGCGCCGCGATGCATCGCCAAAGTCTCGAGACCAGGAGAGTGCGAACTCTTTCTACCTCTTTCTGTAGGAACCAAAGCGGTGCAGTTTATCAAACAAAAGGAACATCCCAGGTAGCAAGCTGACGTTATTTATCGTCATTTTAACGTCAAAATGACATCCTTGACGACATTTTGACGTCAAAATGACGACAAATAATGTCACCTTGCTACCTGGGATGCTTGTATTTCTCGCGATCAGATGAGATTTTTTTCTATTTAGAGTATTTGCCGAATGTTTTTACGTTGGATCTGATTCTTGGAACGTGAGAAAAGGTGAATGCGTATTTCCGGAATCATATAATTTTCGAAATAGAGAAACTGGCAGAGCGAAACATCTGGGACTCTGAAATCTCTCTCCGCATCTTTCGCAGCGTGAGGATCTAGCGCGAAATAATTGCTGTTTATTTAGCGAGCGCTATCAAAGATCGCGGAATCGCATTCGGTTTGCCAAAACGAAAAATACTTCCGCGGCAGTACCAGTCTTCCATAACGTCATCGGTTCCGCTAGAATGCGAAAAGACGTTGAAATGAGTTACGGCGAGCAGGTGAACACAAAGTTGCAAAATTTCATCTGGTTGTATATTATATTCGATGAAGTAACATCGAAATTTTCTAAAATATACACGAACTGCTTGAGGCAGATTTGCTTGGTGAACTTTTTTCGAACGGAGCTTTTTAAGAAATCAGCGAAAGACCGCCTCATTTCAGTAACGAGAATAGCATGAAAAATGAGCTGGTACTGCTATTCGCAGATTTTCATTGTCAAACAAAGAAGAATTTATAGCTGACAGCAAATAAATTGAAAAAAATCTGCCTAGCATCTCTCGTAGGCTTAGATTCTTGATTTTTTGAACATGTCGAATTCAACGATCGATCAGAGAATCGGTTTGCAGCGAAAAATTTCCCTGCGAAACGCGTGAAATTGTTCAGTGCAATTAGGCCGTCACGCCGGAAAAAGGACTTGGATTATTCACTTAATTGCTAGGTAAAATCAGCGAGGAAACGGAGTCGGCGGTGCTATATTCGCGTGCGGCTGTCACATTGGCGCATGTTTATTCACGTGCGGCACGTTCGTCGGCATGAAGACGTTAAAGCTGCGCACGAAACGACACACTGTGCGTCATTAACGGAACGACGCGACACGATTCATGGAGTTTACTGATTAAACGAGTCGGCACGAGATGCGTCGAGAAGAATGGAGTTAAGAATCGAGCCGAAGGAGGAAGGCGTTGAGAAAAGCAGCCATAGTCCAGCGGGGAATGCAGCCCGGTCTGATCCACTTCTCAAGGCTTCATCTCCCGCGAGGACATCGTAGTGGACGATCGCCTGGCCAACACTGACGTTACGCGACCTCGGGGTCGAACGACGACTGGCATACCAGTGCTGAACGGAATCGACGAACCAGGCTGGTTCAGGTGTACGAGGCTCACTTGTTGATGAACGCGAATGCAATCCTGCGGATTGATTAGCGGACGTGCGAAGTTCCACGAGCGCGGTCGACCTCTCACGAGGCTTCCCTATCGATTGCCGAAAGGGCGCTCCGGTTCAAACTGGTCCACGCTCTTTTCTCGCCAGACTAGTCTATCCTTTGAGGCGCAAGCTTTCGAATTCGCAGCATGCAACAACACGAAGATCTTGTTAATCTTACGATGATTTCACATGGTATAATTACGCTGGTCGTGGCATTAATAACCTACTTCACCGTAAATGAGGTACAACGTTACGCGATAATTGTTAGTCTTATATGAGGGAAAAGAATATTAAGTGGTGTATGTATGTAAATTACCATGTAAATTACAGTCCCTCGAAGCGAAGCCACCTCTTGCAGATTCCTTGCTCGTAACGCTGTTAACCTTACTCGGTGACAATGAGGAAACTTACAAAATCATTAATAAATTAAACCCAGCACTGCGTTATTCAGTTATAAAACAGATACTTTCCAACTCGCACAAAATGAAAATAAAATAAAATTGAAATCTTAAATTTTATATAGAACGTAAAACGTTTAGTCACAGTGTATCTGACATTCGTGACAATGACATGAATTATAATTGAGTTAAGAATTTCGAAGTGTTCATAAAAATTATTAGTTAGGTGCATCTAAAAAATAAAAAATCGCAGATACGTTCTCAAGAGCAAAATATCGTAAAACTTCATTTTTCGCGACAGATAAAAAATATTCACGAATGTGTCACATTTAAATCACGTACGTGGAACCGTCAAAGAAGAAGAAGAAGAAGAAGAAGAAGAAACGTTCGATTAGATTAATCACGCGTTCATTTAGTATTCATTATCCATTTTTCTGATCGACAGCGATTTATCATGAGCGTCAGATTGCACTATTGCTAAATTTTCATCTGTTCTCCCCGGGAGTCCTAGCGTTATCAGTAGTTCTCATCGGGACAACCGATGTATGCATCGACGAAATTGCATCTTAACGTCATTTAGCGAGCATTATACGCTTATCTGATCAACGACGGTTGGTATAAACGTCGAATTATAATGTCGCTAAATTTCAGCCGCCAAACCGTCATCAAGGTGACCGTTGTTCGGCGGCGATACACCCACGCGGCTTGAAAGTCATATTATACGTTTTCGTTTACGTTACAGCACTAATAACTGTCGGATCGAGGCGCGAGGCCAATAAAAAGGACGCTGCACAGAACACGGATCGACCAGAGCCATTAGAAATTCAAATCCGACTTCGTCCGCCGGACGGACAGCCGGTCCGACCACGCCTCTTATTCATGACCTAAGCGCAAGATCGTGCCGATCTTAACCGGTTCACGCGACCGTGCATTTCAACGTTCAAACCTATCCGAAGTACTCACGCTATCCGGTACTTCGTTCGCGCGCACATCGACTTCCCCTTCGTCGTCCTTCGCAAATCATGCGGGAAGGACGTTTAGGGTTACACAGCGATCAATACGCGGCGGACTTTATTGACCGCTGCAATCTCGCGCGATCCATTCTCTCGCGGAATTTTACGTTTACGAGTTTCGCGTCTCACCGTGCCGAGCGCACATAGAAATAGAATGATAGGACGAGTATGTAAGATAGTCATTGCGAATCCTTCCTGCTCCGGCTATAAGTACGTCGCCGTCCCGATCGTGATCCCTTGAGACATTTTCTTCTCCAAAAAATCGGGAATCGAAAGGCGGAAACAGATACATGAGAATATCCTTAAATCTCTCCTACATTACAGCGCATATATTAATTGTGAAAGAACCAAGGATATCAGCAAACGGCGATATAGTTCAACTGTTGGAAAAATGCCGGTTTCGATCATCCCTGAAGCCCTGAAGCCGATACTGAAACCGATACCGAGGCCGCGGCTCTCGTCTGTGAATGGCGCTACGAGTTCCGCGTTTAAAAAAAAAAGAAAAAGAAAGGATAGTAGTACGCCGTATTTTACGTGCGTTGCTCATACGATCGGTAGAGGAGACGACACAACGTCGACGAGTAAACGTTCGTAGGAGCAAAAAAAGCCGCAGATGATGTTCGACGGGGTGGGGCTTTGCTCTTCAGGCCGGGAATATATAAATCGCAGGTAGGGCTGAAATTCAAGTTAGTGCGGATACGATCTGAGACTATCGGCAACCTGCGAGGACAAGCGATGCGGGTGAGTCTGCCGGGTGATTCATTGCTCATGAAACTGTCATTGTTACGCTGTTTATTTATTTGCATGTTTTCTAGAGCAAACATTCCATGATTAAAATGATAGAGACGGAACTGCATGTTTCTATCCATTTTTTCCAAAGTCATACTTTGGAAGATTGTCAGTTATTTGTCGTGCTCCTGCTTTAAAATATAAACTTTATTTCACTTTGAAGATTTCTTGATCAATTCTTATTGAAAAATCATCATAAAAATTGCTCTATTCGCACTGTACAGATAACGCGAGAAAATACAAATAGATCGAAACACCGCGGGATATATTAATAGATTGTTATCATACGTACGGCGCTGACGTCACGACGTTTTCGCGGAAGGTAATTTCATCTTGTTTGCAACTCGGTGATCATTCGCATGCAACACACGAAATTCGGCGGGCATCGTCGCAAGCATCATTTCGAAAAGTTGTTACGCTGCGCATATTCCTCGTCTATGCTTTCGAGAAACGATAAACAAGCATATATACCCTGGTGATATCAACCAGTTAAGAAAACTACGAATACAGAAGCACTGCTAATTCTGTTTCAATGTTTATCGCGCTCTTCTTCTATTTAAACATAAAATCCAAATTGCTATGTGAACGACGTGTTTCTCAATTTTTAATCTTTTTTGCAGGGTTTATCATCGTTCGCGGTTTTCTTCGCGGTGGCGGTTGGAACGGCAGTATCGAAACCATTATGGTCGACTTTAGTCGGCACTAATTATCTGCACTCCACGCTCGGAATCGGCGCACAGCCACAATATCTCGCCACGTATCAAAATACGCATTCTCCCTATTACGTTTACAATGTATTGCAGACATCGTAAAATATCCGACAGCTACGCGTGAACATCATCTGTAACGTTATGCATCTTTTTAGGTTTACTCGAATGCGGGAGGAGTAGCGAGCACTCTTCACGTTAGCGGCAAACCAGAAGTTTCTCACGTTCCTACTTACAGCTTCTATTATGGAACACCAATTTATGACATCCGGATTCCGTTAAATCCGGTAATTATGTCATTTCAAAAAGACCATTCGAGCCATATACCATAGTTACATATACGAATGGATATAGTAATTTGTATTATTTCAGGTCTATCCTGTGTTGACACCATCGCATCCGGGAGTTTCTCCGGTACTCCCGCCGACATCGACAGAACAATCTTTCGACGAAAATGATTACGACGGCATCGAGACGTTAGATACGAAAGTCGATCCGGACACAGAAACAAAAAAACCGGAAAATAGCGAGGATAACGATTCCATAACTGTGGAAGCGATATGAGATAATTTTCCTCATCACGTACACAACATAGCATGGAAAGTTATAATACGATAAACGTTTGCTTCTTTCATGTTACTTTTATACATATTTATGTTATGTTACGCTATATCCAAGATGCATTAAAAACTTCTTTTTGACCAAATTTCTATTGAAAGAGAATAATGCATTGTTACACTTCGTATGTAAGAAGAAGATGCGATATTTCTAATAAAAAAATAAAATTTTGATACGTTTCACTTTATTTATCTTCCTACGTTTCAAATCGCCATTTGAAAATTGGTTCACAGAAAGAACGGTTTTGCTGAAGTATCTAAAAATTTAATCAGATACAGATAAAAAAATAATTATATTGGACCATTCAAAATAATTGTGTAGAACACTCAAGCTGTTTGCTAGGATGTCAAAACTTTTTGCAGCATTGTCATTATGCTTGAACGTTCCACATAATTATTTTGGATGGTCCAACATAATTATTTTCAGATCTGTATCTGGATAAATTTTTAGATACTTCAGCAAAACCGTTCTTTCCGTGTTAAAGTGATTTATAAATTTATTAACAGACATTCATCGATTTCTCATCGTGCGTAGTATCGGAAGAGCTATTTATTAAATCGACAGAATTCAACTGATTTGATATTGCCTTACAAAGAACAGGAAAGACGGAATAACTTAGCGCCGATAAATCGATCGTTGTTGCAAAAAAACATCGAGGTCGCTTACCCCGAGAAGATAAAACGGGGTCAAAGATGATGAGAAGTCTTCGAGTCCATCAGTACATCGATTTCCTTGGAACGCGCACGTCGACGTCGACGTCACGAAAATGATTGTTCGCCATGGAACAACGTTATGGGCGATCGCGATGCTCGTTCTTCTCGCGAGCGTATCATTCTCGGAATCTGTAAAGCTACGAAAACCACGAAAGAGGCCCACGACGAGGACCACGTATCAACAGTCTAGGGTCGGACCGGTGATCATAAAAGTGATGCACAAATATGACGACGATGGTCCCACGCGTACGTCGGGCGGTTGCACTAATGGCAAT
The DNA here is from genome assembly GCA_003063805.1 of Aphaenogaster ashmeadi. Lineage (NCBI taxonomy): Eukaryota > Metazoa > Arthropoda > Insecta > Hymenoptera > Formicidae > Aphaenogaster > Aphaenogaster ashmeadi. The sequence goes on along the minus strand of NJRQ01000024.1, from coordinate 404,117 downwards.
TGCAGAAATGCGCACGATAAGTTTAAACTCGACGTTAACGAGGCGATATCTGAGGAAGACAATTTCCTCTCGGACGAGCAATCGTTGCGTTACGTCGTGCATCCGAAGAAATATGAGCATTTCGTACTGAGAAAAAATATGGGACATGCGAACAGATACAAAAGGGACTCTGCATTTCCGGAATTACATTTATCGAATGCAAGCGATCATACGATGATTGATCACGGCGGCAACGCAAGTCAAGTGTCGAGGAATAAAGGGAATTTCACGAGAGTCCCGCTATACAGATTCGACAAGAATAGAAGGGATCTTTCGAAACCTTTAAGCGAAGCGGGCAGAACGAGAAGAAGTCTCACTGCTGATGACTCTTCGCGAAGACACGACAGTGATTATTACGCGCAGCGGAAAGCCGTCATGGAAAGATATTATGCTCGGCAGCGTGAGATAAACGCGCGATACGCTAATCGAACGAGCGTTATTCCGCGAGCGGAACACAATGACGTGTCGCAGCATCATCCGGCGATGAGCAACGCTACCCTGTTCAAACTCGGGCGTGTGTACCCTGGTAAGGACTCGAGCGCGACTTTTCGTCATCCATCCACAAAGATCGATCCGATATACAGCAATGAATCGCGGTACAACAGGATACCGACCGAACTGGACAGTCGACGAAACGTCATCCCAGATACCAATCTCGGCTTCAAATCCAACGGGGATTTGTCTCAAACGAGAATCAGCGGTAACGTCGAAAGAAACGTGTTGGATTTGTTCGTCACACCCACGCCGTGCACGAATTTGTCCTCGACTGGTACTTTCGCGCCGAAAACGCGACCCAAGCACGCTAAAAATTGCACCCGCGGGACAGATCAGAACAACGAGGATTGCGATGACAGTTCGACAGATAACGTGCGTTAATAATACTACTATTACATTCGTACGAATTTCTAACGTTTTAATTTTAGCACTTTTTCGCGTACGATGTCTCAACGTACACGGAAAATAAATTTTTCGCTACCATAGCTAATCATGATTTGCTAAACTTTGTTTGTTGTCGTGACTATAAATTTCTAAACTACAGCAAACCGTTTTGCACCGACAGCAATAAAATAGGTATCACAGCAAACCGTTTTGCACCGACAGCAATAAAATAGATATCACAGCTAAGATGTTAGCTGTATATATATATAACAACTGAAATTAGCTACCACACGCAGTTTTTAGCTACGCCAGCTACTTCTTTTCCGTGTAATATATAGTATATTATGCGTCGTGTTCAGATTGCGCGTTTTATTTTCTAGGATAACACCAAAGGCAATCTACGATGGGGAAGGTGCGAGGGAATGATCGTGTATCAACACAACTTGCTTCTAGGATTAACAGGTCCCTCGAATCTTGACGCTCTATTTGAGGTGATCATTCAAGGTCCCATCTGCATCACTTGCGTGGAGACGTTGCGATATAACGAAACCAGAGCGACAGTCACGTTGGATTCCGGCGGACGTGGTTACGAATACGCGAAACTCAAGCTAAAGGGTTACAAGAACGAGGGATTTTCCTACATAATAAAAGTCTGGGGCATCAAGAAAACTGGTCAGGTTTGCGATAACGTAGACTGATCAAGGTAACGTGTGAAAATTAATGAGCCAAGTAACACTACGTCACGCACGTATAAAAAATCTTTAATATAAAAAATTAAGTAATGTTTTTATAAATATATTGATATATTGTGGCATCGTTTGTTTAGCCATTACTTTATATTAAGCAAATAATCTTGAGGTACCAGCTAACACATACGTAAAACACATCACAAAGAATTCAAAATTCTCCCCATGAAAGATGCCCGCGCAAATTACAAAAATAATCTGTGCCTTGTTCTTTTGGTTCATTAGTAGTAGATTTTGGTTCAATATTACAGAACGTAGCATTAATATAGATAGAACTCTTCAACTTTGTCGAACATCTGCATCGTCATGTAGATTGGAGATTATATACTCAAGCAATTGCAGTCAAAGTTCAATATAATGGCGTGACCAATGTAGTAAATGCCAATTGATTGCACAGCTGCGCCAGCGCTCCAACGAGCATTGATTATTCTTCAACGTGTAACAACGAAGGCCTTTATCTTCTTACAAAAATTAAAGAGATAGAAGAAGGAAACACAAGATTTTGATTTGTCGATATACCTATCTGTGCTTGCGACGCTCATAAAAAAATTCGCGAAGCTTCTTTCTTCACCTGTTTATCACGATTCAATTCGAAATACTTCCATCTTGCAAGGCTCAAGATCTCTTCGGTATGGAGGTCGGAAGAGGTGGCGGCGGTACGTCCGGTATTTTTTCTCTGTCGCTCTTCGTACGGATTCTCTTCTCGTCGTGGAAGCTCGGTAACAGGTGGCCAGAATCGGCGTTCTTCGGCGTGGTAGCCGGGATCGGTTCCAAGGATTCGTAAGGCTGATAATCGATGTAATAAGTGCCGGGCACGAGATGCGGATTGTAGCCGTTGTACGTGTAGATGTACGGCTCGTAGTAGAGGGAATGATAGTTCGGGTAGAAACTCAACGGCACCTGCTCGTTCTTCTTCGCGGAGTTCCTCGTATCACTGTTCTTTGGATCATTTTCCTTCGCGCGATCGGTGGTGGTCGCGCTTTCGCGCTCTTTTGCGACACCAAAGCTCGTCGACTCGGCTAGACGGGACGTTGAAGAGGAGGCCTGCGCTTGGTCGTTCCCGGCTACGGCCGCCTTACCGTCGGCGGCGAGCAGCGGATAATGCACCACTTCCGGCCCGGCGAAGTGAGGCGCTATCTGCGTGTAATAGAACGGCGGCACGTAGCCGACGGCGGTTCGATGGATGACCGGTTGTATCACAGGGAACGCTCGCGACGGCGACAGATTTTGATTGCTCGTGATCACGGCATTGTACACCTTCGGTATCTTGAGGAGACCCGGCGCGGCAAACGCGGCGGTAGTCAACAAGCACAAGATCAGCAGCTTCATCTAAAAGAAGAAATACTCCCATTAGTCGTAGTAAAATTATTTCAGCATCGGCACTGAGTTCGTAATAAGGATTTCACTTTACTTATAAAAATAGCTACAGAAAAATTCTACATATGATTAAATATATTCTATCTCTATGCAATTATTATAATTTATAGTGTACGTTCTTCTTTCTAACAAGGATTGAAAATATGCGAAATAGAAAACAGTGCCGAGAGAAGATGGGAGTGTTTCTGTGAAAATAGCCGACACCATTATTGTTTCTGGAAAAGTAACCGACACCGGTGGCGCAAGTGCCTTGCGATTGAACGCGCAAAACGCCGCATACAAACGATCCGAAAGACACGTGCATGGAATGTTATCCCCGCCGTGCTCATAGGCGTGTACTCGAGATTGAATTATCGCGTCTGAATTCCTATCGTGTTTGAAGTTCAAGCTCCCAGAGTGATATAGCCGGCGAAGCGTTACGAAGCCACGGTGTGTATGCCAAATGATATTATATCTGAATCTGAACGAGCGTTAATCTCAATCTCGTTGCATTACATCTGTTATCGATAATAAAGAAAAGATAATTTTTAGTATACAAAATGCAATTAAACGGCAAAATTAAAATAAAGAACCGACACATCGAACTTTCAGTTTCTCTGCCTTTATTACGAGAAAAATATTTTGCGAGACACCTATGCAGATTTGTATTCTGTTATATTGAAGGCACATATTGGACCAATAATAACGAAGAATACTCTTTAGCCGCCATATATAGTCAACAGGAAATATACGTCAGGCAGAAAGGGTTGAAAGGCATGACTAAAGCCTGTGTCGGTTTCACGACGTGGTGAGCCTGTCAGCGAACAAGCGAGATCGCGGAAGACGCATGGCATTGCACCAATGAATCACCTCATCAGCATTCGCGGCTTCACGGTGTCATTTGCACGTATCACTTCCTACCTCCGATAGGCCTCACGGTCACGTTCACCTTGTCGAATCGGCTCATCTTCGGTCCTATCGAAGTTATGGTTAGCGGAGCGGCGCGGTTTACCCGCTTCGTGTACTCACCTTCGCGTCGCGCTTATCAGCTTCTCTCTCCTGCGCGTTTCCTGTACAGCGGGGAATCCGCGAGAAGCTGACACCACAAGTAGTAAGAGCGCTGCATGGGCCCGTAGTATATATGGCCCATGGGGTTCCAGGGTTCAAGTCCCGCCTCCCCCACTACGGACTCTCGGCGAAAGTACTCTCCGATCGCTACTATAATGTCCAACTTCGGACCAGCCTATATCACCGGTAGAACTGTAGAAGGACAGCCGTTTGCGATACGCCTCCTTCGCCGATACGATCGAGTGCAGCGTACGAGCGAACGATTCCTGGGAGGACACGCACGTCTTCAGGGAAGCCGCTTTTGAGACCGCATATACGCCCGGATGACTCGGTGCTCGAATAGAAGAAACACGCCATTCTTGCATAATTGTGTCAAACGTTATCTAATATCTTTAATCCAGATTCTTCCACTGTGACGGACTATGTGGAAAAGACGAGACAGAACTTTGATTTATATTTTAATTATATGTAACATCTTCCAGGTTTTTTTGATCACTATTATCGCTGGTACGCGTATCGCTATAGATTTACGATCAAGTTTACGCAGTAAAAAAATAAGAACTTTATATTTCAATATGTACATAGACCATCAATTATTTCTGACATAGTAACAAATACTGAGTTTTACTTTCCCGAGCTGTTATCTGCGAGGTATTCAATCAGACAACAAAGTGGCACGTACTAATCATCCGCCTTTCCAGCGCTGCCAGTTACAAGTACGCAAATAACCCGATAATAACGCATCGATACCGTCCGTCGCACAAAGTAGTTCACCTTGGCGTCTCGTATCTCAATTCGCCTTCTTATTACGGACCTTTATGATAGTTGCTACGTGTACTTGTCCTTGAAAGTGATACATACGGAAATGTATGCGACAAAAGGTATACAGCAATGTTTAAAAACGCACAATAATCGTGTCTCCTTTTGCACAGCGCGTGATGCCAATTTATTACGCAATGTTGTCATTATTACCGCAACTTTGTACAACACAACTTCTACAATAATTATCCAAGCGCGATCGTTATCAACGAATTATATTGTTTCTGAGCGAAATTTAGTTTCTCTTAGGTAACTTTCGAGCGGATATACGCGCGCATATTCCACAATTCTGATTTCTCTCGTTTGATAAACGCGTCCAGTTACGTGTTTACCGTTGTAGTTACTAACATACAAGTACGCGAATGACAAAATGCTGGTAAGGATGCTTGCGAAAGAATTTTTATGTAAATCGCGTCGTAACGTCCAAAATTCCATATACGCTCTCGCGCACGGCACGTAGAGCAAGAAGAGCGTCTCGTTGGAATTCAGCATCGTGCATAGCTCGGTAAGTGAACGCGCTTGAACATCAGCGTACACACGCGTGGAAGCGCAAGCACGCGAGTCTCTCGCGTAATCGTGACGCCTCGCATTATTCTTTGTTTGACGTACGCGCGTTTGGTCGCTTCGTGGTACACGCCTATGTCAATACATCTGATGACTGCGACAGCAAAACCAAGCTTTCAGCTTGGTCCGCACTCGCAGCACCGTAACGCGGATATAAACACATTGCCATTATGAATTGTAACAATTCAGAGCGCATAAATACTTAAAACTACTGAGCAACTGAAATCTCAACCAAAACCGCCAAAGTTCGCGATTGCTCGAGCATTCATTTGGATTATTCTCGAGTGACACGCAATGTTGCTATATACACGCTACGTTATAAATTGTTTCGACTTCGCGCCGCGACGAAGCAACGTAACATCAGCCGCATCGCACACCTAACGTGATATCCGACAAATCGCCGATCGATAAATCGATCGACGATTTAGTTTCGGTCAGATCGACTCGATCGGTATGTAACAGATTCGCCGCAGCAGCAAGATCGGGAAATTCGGTAGGAAGACGATCATCAGCAGCACCAACGGTGACAGCAGCAGCAAGATGTTGGCGTACACCACCAACCACCAGATCGACAACGTTCCCAGAACCGGCTCTAGCATTATGATCCTCCGCCGGTCAAGAGGTCGAGCACACGAGCATAAAAACACACGAGTGGGAGCGAGGCACTCGTGAGCGTTCCGAGCTATCCGGTTTTACGAAGGTAAAACACTCCCCGATCATGCTCGGTCTCTCATCGTCGGTACATTCCGAGGGATGCGCTGAAAGCAAAGAAAAATCTTTTCAAGAGTGTACTCCGCGCCCTCTCTTCCATAATATAAGATTTCCGTTGTCGTAAAGAACGGTTAAGAGTTTAAAAGAACTTAATACGAAGAAAGCAGAAAGTAGTTTAACACTGCACTTCGAAACGTTATCTATCATCGCTATCATCTGCGTATGTTAATTCGAACGAAAACATATAATTTACGGTTGTCATGTTACATAATTAATGTCGAAGTGTTTTCGTATTACTGAGGTAGCAATTAATTAAAACTGTGTCAGTGTACATTTGTAAGGCAAATTACAAGGTACATTACCGCACACGTTGCCGAGTTATCTAACTAAACATAGCAAAAAATGATGGGCCAGTTGTTACGTCAATCTTAAGTGCACTACTTCAATTGCCAATTATGCAAGAATTTCGCAGGTTACTCCTAATAATTGCATAATGGTGCTATAAAGTCATTCGATGAAGCATTAAAAATAATTCTGTAAATTGTCCTAAACTCTTTTTTAAACAAGTAGTAGTAAGAATCTAATAGTATTTTTCTTTATTTTACTTGTCTTTTAATGCCAATTAAAAAAGAAACGAAATTAAGTAAATGAATTGACAATGTTTATGAGATTGATGTCTTTAAAAAAACCATTGTATAACCGTTCGTGATAAATTTAACGATATCACGCGAATTTATGAGAGAGATCTGCTCTTCCCTTTTAGAAATTATGGCTCCTTTTTCTTTCTCTTTTTCTCTCTCCCTTTCTCTTTTCTTTAGTCATTCTTTCGAAAGTACGCAATTGTCCTTGTATCAAAGATACTAGAGAGAGATTCATCTCGTAACAGGATTGTTGGGCAAGCTCGTGAAGCAATGCGACATCAAAAAAGATAGAACTACGTTGAGAAAGAGAAAGAAAGAGAGAAGGAGAAGAAGAAGAGCAAGAACAAGAAGAAGAGAGAAGGAGAATGGGAAAACGTTCGATGCAAAATGATTGCAATCTCTGCGACGCACATACACGTAATATCGCGAGAAGCATGGTCGCTCGCATGCACCAGACATATTGCATCGAGAAAAGTGAAATTTTCACAATTGCATAAGAGCTATATAATACTAGCATTCAACGCGACGTCATCGTGTAACGCAATCTAAGTGCGCGATGTAATGTCAATGATCAAGCGTAACAAGATAAGCGGTTTGCGCTTTACGCCGCGCCGGTCCAGTTAATTGCGAATTATATAAACGCGCTACCTTCTCAAACTGGAGCTTCTATTAAAGGTTTCGGCAAGTAATCGTGCGCATATATTTCGTCCATCTGATAATACGTTTCTTCCCGATAGCAATTATATGAAAAAGTAAGTGAAAGTACCTTGTACAAATTACTATATTGATACTTTGTACTCGTCATTATATTATTTATTAATTATTATATATTATTCATTATATACGATCGAATTCAACAAAAAAATGATAAAACATTGTCACATTGTAAAATCCTTCGCGTAAAGAACGACGTTTATAGAGGTAACGGTTGTAGATACGACGTAACACTCTTATTATCGACCGTTAAACGCTTACGTCAAATTACCTTTTACTTGCTCCAAGTCTATCGTGAGAATGTATGTATCCAATGGAAATTGAGACCAATACGATTTTCATGAACAGAGATTATCGAAGCGACAGGCAAACAGATGCATCTGTGTTTATTCATAGATTATGCAAACGCATTGAACGGCATATATATATATATATATATATATATATATATATATATATATATATATAGCATTTAAATCGCGAGCAAAACGAAGCAAACAGAACACATCTGGAGACGAATCTAGGCGAAATCGCTTGGTCAAATTGCCAAACTTAACTTTATTTAACTCGAGTCTCTTTCCGGAGTTATTTAACACGGGTTCCTGCATGGAAAGAACGGTTTCGCTGAAGTATCTAAAAATTTAGTCAGATACAGATCAGAAAATAATTATATTAGATCATCCAAAATAATTGTGTAGGATGCTCAAGCTGTTTCAACCAAGATGTCAAAACTTTTTGCAGCATTGTCATGATGCTCGAGCGTCCTACATAATTATATACTTTGGATGGTCCAACATAATTATTTTCAGATCTGTATCTGGCTAAATTTTTAGATACTTGAAGGCCCCCGCACAATCAAAAATATAAGGAACAAGGATCAGATATTAGCGATTGGGATGAGGAAGAAGGAAGAAGGAAGAATCGCTAATACCTGTTCCCTGTTCCTTATATTTTTGATTGTGCGGAGGCCTTGAGCAAAACCGTTCTTTCCAAGAACGTGACCGCTGAATCGGTCAGCGACTAGATATACGCGTGCCCTAACAGGGATGCGATTGCATCCTCCACCCTACCTTCCGCTATCCCGATAGCTTCCAAGCTCCGCGTCGCGGCATTCGCGGCAGACCGCATCGCATCAGGCGAGACCGCGATGCGCCCCTATCCTCTCGCGACGCGTGCACCGAGATGCATCCGAGATGAGCGTCGCGACGCGGACACGCGCCGACCGGGATGCCGCCAATACCGACTCCGAAGCACGCCAAGTTGGCATACGCATGCGGCACGCATTCACGCACGCACGGACGCACTCCGTCTTTGTTTTTCCCACGCTTAATACGACTCTAAACCACGCCGCTGGTGTTCGCTCGCGCGTTGTACGGACTACGGGATGGCTCGCGCGACGCGAGCGGGCGCGCGCTCGCTTTCCGTGGACTGAGAGCGCTAAAGTTCGCGGCCGGTCTACGGCGGACTTTCCCTTTCTTTCGGCTCTTTGGAGACCGTCGGCGCCGGTGTAATACCGGGACGGGATCGGCCGCGTTAAAGTCGCCCGATTACTACATACGAGCGGCGCTGAACGCCGCGCTGCGTCGCACCGTGCTGTCCCGTGCCGTGCCGTGCTGTGCCGCATGAGGACATATACGCTTGTATGTACGTCAACCCGATGGCATTGACAAGTTTCCCGCCGCGCGCCCCGCTTCCTTGGTTCTTGCTCAACGAACGCGCGAACAAAGAACCTACCAGCTGGCAGGGAGTGGCCATACAGAATGCATGGACTCGCATATAAACACGAAGATGCGCGTCCGATATCTTCGATGAGCAACGAACGCGAAACTTTTATTCGACTTCTTCCGTTTTATATGGAAAATTAGCTGTACAGATGCGACGAATTATATCTTCCTCGGAAAGAGGAGAAGCGCAGCGAGAGAAGCAGTGTTGTAAGAGGCTAAAAGTCAAGTTTTTTTCGGAGTCTATTAATTGCGGTCAAGGCTCTATATATCCTTCGGATCTGTGTCTATGTCAGAATCTTACATAACAAATGTCACTCCCATAACGATTTCTCGTAAAATATTGATTTTTTATGTACATAATACTCAATTCATTGGAGATTCGAAGACTGGGTAATTGCGAACAGCTCCTAGCCGATATATCTCCTCACTCCCGATATTTCAAAATTGTTTGATAGGAAACTTCTTCGTGGCATTTCTAAAAATTGTTCGTGAGAAAGATTTTTTTCTAGTTAATGGTTATTATCAGCCAAGTGTGTCGGAGAACGTAGAAAGGCTGGAACTCGGTACGAGCACGGAGCAGACGATGACCCATTTGCAGCATGATTATTTCCGAGTTTACACCTCCCCCTATTCACAGTATGTCGTCGCATGAGAGACATAATACACGTCAAAGACATAATATATGTGTACATAATTATCAGCTGGTGAAATGCCGGCGATAGCACAAGCGAGACTCTACACCAGGCATGGCCAACCTTTTTCGATTCGCGGGCCACATTCAAAATTTCAAACTTTCCGCGGGCCAGACTCATATCAGCATGTGTTAAATTTTTTTTTAATAAGAAACAGTCTTTAAAATGTTAAAATTTTTTATTTTTTACAAGAAGAAATATCAGACTGTTTTTAATGTTAAATTTAAACTTTAATAAAAATAGTTTTAGTTTTTTCTCTTTAATTTTTTATTTTTCAGAATATTGTCGCGGGCCGGATGAAACTGCTCCGCGGGCTGTAGATTGGCCATGCCTGCTTTACACGGTGCAAGGAAAACCTTTCTCGCGCTGTGCGCTAGAAAATTCGAATGTCTAGTATAAGGCCTAATCTACAATGGCTGTAGTAAGCCTTTAGCCTTTTGCTCGAAGCAAAATAATTTCTTAAAGGCAAAAAGCGTTTCCCGCGTTGCCTTAAGCCCTAAACTTAACAATTGGGATCTGACCTCTTGAAGCTTAAGGATTACGGCTGAAAACACTTTTAGTAGCGCGGAAAACACTTTTAGCCGAAAATTATTTAAAGGCTAAAGGCTTACAGCCCTAGACTGGACCAATTCCACAATCTCCAGTTAACTTAACCGGCCGGTTAAGTTAGGCCCTGCGCACAATGGAGAAATATTAGATATTAGGAATAGGAATTAGAATTTTAGAATCAGATTTCCTCAATGAACACTATAGATAAATAATAAGTTATGTTGTGTTTCGTATAACACATTTATGTCTTATAGCTTATTAATATCCATTGTGTGTTACGTTCAATATTCATTAATTGAGGAAACTGATTCTAAAATTTTAATTCCTATTCCTAGGCCGGTATTCATAGTTATTTAAGCCCGTCTTAAGTTCAATCTTAAGATGTCATGAACCAATCACAGAGCCGTATTAGCGTCTTAAGACATTACTTAAGACGATCTTGAAGACTATGAATACCGGCCCTAATATCTAATATTCCTCCATTGTGCGCAGGGCCTTAACTGGAGATTGTGGAACTGGGCCTAAACGCGCGATATTGCACGTCGAAAAACGACGGACGTGCTAGTGGGAAACGCGCGAGGAAACAACTGAACTGAGCACGTCTCGCTCGGTAAACGGTCCGAGCGATTCTGGGCGACCGATCGCGCGCGCGAACGCCTGCTTTTGACGAGGGCAACGCGTCCGAGGTTCATCGCTCTCGCACAAAGATGACCTTCGGACGAGGTTTCGTTCGTTCGCTGATGATGCGCGTGGTAATTGGAGCAGCGCATCGTCCACTCAGCAACTGTATCTCGGCGCTTCCGACGCCCGCGCCGTACGATTTTGACGGCGCGCGTGTAAATAAATTTTCCCCCGACGAAAACAATCAAAAATATTCTTGAATCCCCGTATTCGCGGATTTTATCGACTTTACGAACGTCACCACCGCGCTTGGCATCTTTCTTCGACATCAATTTATTGACTTCACGAGCTTGACCGCACATTTGCATCTAATTAGTCACCTTCTCCTCGAAACGCATTCCACACATTCGTCGCAATTTATTTACAATTTACGGAATCCACACTTAAAAAAGCCGTGTGAGAGGTTTTATCGTTGACGCTTTTCCACGATGCTGAAAATTGGTTTTATCATTGAGTAGCTGTCATTGCGGAAATTGCATAATTTTACAGTTTATGTATAATTTTATTCATGTCACACGACAACTCGTAGTACGAAGTAGAATAGCAAATACGAAATATATTAAATCATTTTTACGAATGCATGGACTATTGTTAAACCGTAGAAAGAAGACAATTTAGAAATAAATAAGAATAAGGCTGCGGTTCACTTGACACTACAAATGCTTCGAAGCGTTCGATTGACCTATCAGAAGAAAGAATTTTACAAATTGACCAATCAAAGAATGCTTCAAAGCATTTGTAGCATCAAGTGGACCGTAGCCTAAATAGCGCGCGCGTAGCGCACATCTGGGCTGCGTTCAGAAATCCTACTTGATGGGTAGAGTAGCGTTTATTAACCAATCATGATAAAAAAATTTTTGTTCTTTTTGTCCTGATTGGTCAATAAAGGCTACTCTACCCGTCGAGTAGGATTTCTGAACGCAGCCCTGTATGTCCAGGGTTGCGTTCCAAATCTCTACTCTATCAACTCATAAGATTTGTTCGCGTCGCCATGCCCCAACATGCTCCTACTCACTCCAATGCACTCTAATAGGTTGGCGTCACCGGAATGACCGGAATCAACGTATTGGAGTGAATAGGAGCATGTTGGGACATGTGACGCGAACAAACCTTGAGTAACTAAAAATCTATAGCATACGTAACGTAAACTATAGCTTTTTAGTTACTCAGAATTGATAGAGTACGGTTTTGGAACGCAGCCCAGTGTAACCCAGGTAGCAAGCTGACGTTATTTGTCGTCATTTTGACGTCAAAATGATGTCTAATGTCGTCAAAATGACGACAAATAACGTCAGCTTGCTACCTGGGAAGGCCCTGAGCAGAAAGACTGCCGTAATAGTCGTAGTCGTAGTCGTAAGTCAACGCACAAAGATTGACGTAAATATACGTATGGGCCTGAGCAGAAAGACTGCCGTAATAGTCGTAGTCGTAGTCGTAAGTCAACGCACAAAGATTGACGTAAATATACGTATGTATGTCGATCCTTGTGCGTTGACTTTCGACTACGACGCTTACGTCTCGTTTTCTGCCATCAGCCTAACAAAAAATAGACGCGCGAAGAGATGAATCCTACGAGAAATTTTTTAAAACTTTTACTCTTTCTCTTTTAAACGGATCTTTAAATCTAAGACATTTAAACTAAACAGTAAATTAAATAACGATAGTCAATAATTGTCTTGCACAAGTTCATTGATAACCTCCTCAAGGAGAACAGAAAAGTCAAACTAATGTCAATTTGACATCATATTGACCAAATTATGTCATTTTTGGTCATAATTGAAATCTCGATCTCAGATGACTTAAAAATGACTTTATATTGACTCCTTTTTTATTATGTCTTTTTGATTTTTAGATCGAGATTTCAATCATGACCAAAAAATGACATAAATTTAGTCAATATGATGTCAAATTGACAATATTTTGACTTTTCTGTTCTCCTTGGGTCTCTGATTTAAATAAATTTAAACCTCTTTCTTTTAAATGCCTACAATATAATAAATGCTTATATTAAATATGTCGTATCATCTGTTTTGATTATTCTTGCTAGATGGCAGATGCTCTCCGGTCGGTCCATTGTTATCTGTCGATAAAGTTATCCCGCACTGCAAGTAGAGGTGTGCGATGCAAGGTAGTTTTTTCATAAATGCTAAAATGGACGTTGGTGGCGGTAGTGTACGAGGATTTCAACGGTCCCACGAAAAAGCCCGGAATCAGGGCACGTATTATGAATCTATTCGGAAATAATTCCGTTCGGAATGATTCCGAAAAATAAAGGACAAAGATAAGAAAACTACAAGAAAACGACAAAGACAAGAATAGGACAAATGACTATCATTCCGAATGCAATCGTTTTTGCGGCTTCTCTCTGGCAGCGCACTGTCTTGTATGCGGGGAATTTGTAAATTACAATGAAGTAGAAGACGATGTCAGCGCGCAACACTGCGTCATCTGTCAGAATAAACAATAAGCTTATTATTCGAAGATATCTTGAAACTTTATGAATGTTGGCATTATTCGCGTTTATGCCAACTCGAATCTGATTAAATATATTTTTTCTTTATATAACTTTGTATTTTTTATCTCTAATTTTATACATATATTAACTGACTGTTAATATAAATAAAGAACGATTTTACCGACATGTTGATGAGATATTTAACCACGAAGCACCCTACACACATACAGCTCGATTTTAGAAATGCTGAATATCAAATATATTTCAAAAGCTATTTCAATTTATATGAAGATATTATTTAGTTGTCTGTACATGGTATTACAGCGTTGTCCGCCAAATTTTCTGAAACGCGAAATTTTCCGGAAACGTGGCTGAACGAAATGAGAAGAAACGCGACATACTAATTAATATAAGCTATTGTACGATCCAGCTGCAACGTGGCCTAGGTTAGGTTTAACTGAAGTTTTGCATCTATATCGCGGATATTATCCCTAATCCACGAAGATAACAACTTCCCGCTTAACCGGGAAGATCTCGATATTCGAGTCAGCTAACCTAAACTATCTATACAAAGGGCCACGTAATCTTAAATGGCGATCAAATAATTTCTCCATGCATGTTTTTAGAACGTACAATAGAAGTTCGATCTTTGGTACCATAAGAAAAGAGAAAAATGGGTACAAACTAATGTGATTAGAAAAATAATGTAAATATTTGCATGATTATCCAAACTTTCACCTTAATTTAACTTAGTACTGTCAAAAATTTGTAAATCTGGCTATTGATTTTTTTAAGTGTGTTGTTCACGCAGGCTTACGCCTATTGCCTTTCTTTTTCTTAATAGAGATAGAAAATGGAGATAGAAAAAGGAAAGCAATAAGCGGCGTAAACGCAAACCAATGCCCAGAATTACAAATTTTGGACAGTACTGATCTAGCTCTTCTAGATAAAAGAAATTCTATATGTTAAAAATTCTATCGTATTCAATCCTTCGGATTCGAAAAATAAATCTGGAGAAGCTATTCGCTATTCTTACTGTCTTCTGGGAAAAGATGCTAGATTGCGTGTTGCGTGACGTTTCTTCTTTATAATTTTCATTTGTAGAAAATACTTTAGCTTCACCATCATAGAAGCGTTTGCTAATCCTGTTACTTTTATGTGTACGTTTAAGCAAGATCTAATCTGATCCCAGAAATCCCGAGATTTTTCTAGTCGGAATTTCAAACATGTATAATTCTTTGAAGACAGCCGCGCCTCTTATAATTAGCTCTATTACTCTGCGACGATTAAAAAGGAATGAAATTGTTTTATATGTAACGCGAGAAAAAAAACATTGTTCGGTGAAACTTACAGACAATGAAAAATTATATCAACTTTAGTTAAATTAATATAAGGCTTTTTAAAACTATATAAAAGAATAGTTCATATGAATACCCAGATGGCAGAGAATCCAAAAAGAATTCTTTTTAAGTTCCTGAATTATGAAATAAATTCTTTTTCCATCCCCATTTCTGTTCTAAAAACACTAAAGAGTTGAAAAAGAACTCATTTTTAGTCACTAATTCTAAGCTTTTTTCAGAGATAAAAGGAATACTATTGGAAAGGAATTCTTGTTGAGTTCATTTCGAACAGATTACGCTAATTTATGAATTTAGAAAAGTGAATCCTTTTCAAATTTATAACGATTATGAATAATGTGCTATCTGGATGTGACCTAATTTCTTAAAAATACCGAGATCAAATCTCCTGAAATTGTCCTAATTATATTTAATCACGTTAAATATTATGTTTAAATGAAATAATTTAATATTTTCAAGTGTGAGCTCAGTTACGCGGCCTGATTTACGCTGAAGTTATAACATCGATGTACTATCCGATCCAAAATTTGTCCTCTTTTAATCATAATGCTCATTTAAATATGAGCCTCTTTTGATACTTAACTACAATTTCTAGTATACGTATATTAAAAGAGATTGATTCAAATATTTAGAATATCGAAATAGGTCATCGTATTTAAATAATCATTATGATCAAAAAGAGAAATTTTGGATTGGATAGTACATCAATGTTATAACTTCGGCGTAAATTGGGCCGTGTAACTTGTGAGCTCTGTGATGCTAAAGAAGGGAAGGTTTAGAAGTTATTGCGAAGAGATCGTTCTATCGTGTGACGATTTGGGGCCCTGAAAAGGGCCAGTTTTGTATCAGAAGCAGAATCAGAAAATTATTTTTTCGCTGCTTTCGCGGTTTTTGTAGCTGCTGCCTTTGTTGTTTTTGGTTTAGGTGTCTTGGTTTTTGCAGCCGGGGCTTTGGTAGCTTTCTTGGTCTTGGACAGGTTCTTGGTTTGAGCGGCGGCCTTTTGCTTCGCCGCGGCTTCAACCTTCTTCGCTGCCGCAGTCTTGGCAGTCTTCTTTGCAGTAGCAGACTTCTTCTCAGCCGTTGTCTTCTTGATCTCGGCAGCTTTTTTCGTTGCAGGTGCCTCTTTCGTAACCTTTTTCTCGGTAGTCTTCTTGGTTTCTATAGCCGGTTTCTGTACAGCACGCTTCACCTTACCACTCTTTGGAACGGGCTTGGTGGTAGCGAGTTTGAACGAGCCCGAGGCGCCCTTTCCCTTGGTCTGCACCACCGCACCGGACGTGACTGCTGCCCTCAAGTATCTCTTGATGAAGGGAGCAAATTTCTCGCCGTCAACTTTATAGGTCGAGGCGATGTATTTCTTGATGGCCTGGACAGACGAGCCCTTGCGATCCTTCAATTCCTTGATGGCAGACGTGACCATCTCCGAAGTCGGCGGATGCGTTGACTTCGGGCGCTGCGCCTTCGCTTTAGATTTCGCGGTCTTCTTCGCGGGCGACCCGCCGCCGGCTGCGTTTTCCGTAGCCGCGGCATTACCAGATGCGTTCTTATCCTCCATAGCGATATGCGAGAGAGTTGCGGACGTTCAAAGACGAAGTACAAATATAAACTTTCGTTCTAAACGCTCACAGATGACGCTATTTTTCGACGCTGCCTGTTCGACGCGGTACTTGTACTGTGAGCGCGGACCATGGAGAGAGGCCCTCCCAATGTTGCAGGTAGCAGACTGCCGGGAATGAAAGAGCGCCCGGTAATTGTTCGTTGTTTAAACAATATTTTGCACAATGAAGGTCGTCCGTTCACGGCTCAGAATTGTAGAAGCAAGTAGCTAGTTTCGTTTGGTATGCATTTTTGCCGGCCTCCGCGCGACCCACGTCGACTTTTGCGCGGTTCCGTGCGATGCGAGCACTCGGTTCATTCGCGAGGCTCGATTCAATCCGCGAAATAAGTTAATAAATAATATAATTATTAATGCACGGTGCACTTATGCGGCTCACAGAACGTCGTGATAGCTGTGCTAACCGACCGCAAGCGTTTGTCCCGAGCGAGGCACCAGATTCGCGCTGAATATTCCAAGTTTCGCGGGTGGCAGAATACAAGCGTTAGTGCAACACAAAGTGAATACCGGTTACAAAGTACATTTGCAGACAATTTTACGGAATAGTGTAAAATGTCATTATCGACCGGGAGAGGCACGGATATAATTGAGTTGCAATATTATATGCATAATCGTGAAATTCCTTCGTGGAATATCATATATACGCGGAGGCGGCCTTCTATAACACGCCGATTGCTCCCGTGCTGTTAAACCCTACTGTTATAACGAGCCGTATGACAAGATAACGAAACAACCCGTGGGGACTCGTATCGATGAAAAATAATATTTGACAAATGTTAAATGGTCATGGCACGGTACTTTTCCTCAAATTCGTAAACGCGATGCGCAATTCGATATCATAATTCACTCCTGATCCGCGAACTGTACGACCAAGGGAATGTAAAAAGCGAGCCGTAACCTAGTAATATTTCCAAGCAATCAATTCTACAGACGATACGAATGCTTCTGCGATCTTGAAATCACGATCGATAATATACTCAGATTCCTGTTCCTGGAGGTCCGTAGAACGATTTTTTATCGTTAGATTTGTGTCCGAACGATATTTCCAGGACTCTTATCCGCAGCGCGCTGATTAAGTTTCCTTGCGCGCAACAGCATTATATAGATTGGTATTTCCAAAACAGGTGTTGCAAGCGTATTTTTTCATGTGTTTTATACTTTCGGTGAATTTACAATGAAAAATTAATCACTCTAAGTGCAAATCACACATATTTCGTATAATATTATCTATATTTTAAAATACCGTAATCATACAGGAGACACTCGATCAGATTAGAATGCGTGGCGGTTTATATTTATTTATAAACAGTTTGAACTTTATCATAGAATTTAAATGGAATAATTTGTTTTAAACGAAGATTAAGGTACTCTCCTAATTCCACGCGATTTTATTACGCGATCTTTATTGCGTCTTTACCTAGCTTATTTATCTGAAACATTGCTACGCTCTCTTGATTTTACATTGTAATTTTGTAAAATTTTATACTAATTAAATCATTTCACAACTAATATATGAATATATGTATATACGTATGTATAATTTTCTTTATTACTATAATTGTTATACTTTGTTACTATAACTATTATACTTTATTACTATAACTATTATATTAAAACATGTTTATATTGTTCCTATATAATTAGGCTTTATGGAAATAAATACTACGTAGTAAGAATATTTCTAATTAATCAATTTGGCCAGTTGTTGTCGAATATAATTTACTTTCATTTGTTATCTATTTACTGGCGGAAGACTATACGTTATTTGTAGTTTATGGAAATACTTGTATAAAATAGAAATGTTAGGTTTGACATCTGCAAATTTGCAATTACGTTTTATACATTACATACTATTCTACCATATTTAAAAACAGAAGCACGCGATAAAGAAAAAAATATAAATATGACACGTATGTAAATATCACACATACACATATAGATGTGAATACTTGACCGAATAACAGCATCAAAAATAAATAATGTTAAAAGCTACACGTCATTGATTTTTGTTTTATAGGTTAGCGTGCATGTCTAAAATAGTTTCATGATCTCTCCGACAACAATACTTATAATGTGATTATTTAATATTAACTTCTTGACATACAGTTTGTAAGAACAATAACTTAATCCGAGTTGTTTATAGTCTCTTGAAAAATATGCGTGTGCATCTGAAATCACATTTATGCTAAACAAGCCAATTCAAATCTTGCCACATTGACTAGGATTTTATTTAGTTTTATGAAGACGTTGCAGTGGATTATTATTATTATTTACAGATTTGATCGATTAAAATAAGAAAAAAAATAAAGTTAATGATAAACGATTTATCTTAACTGATTATGGTACATAGACCGTCGTGAGATAGGTTAGTTTTACCCTACTGATAACTATAGCCATTGCGATAGTAATCCTGCTCAATACGAGAGGAACCGCAAGTTCAGACATTCGATCGAGCTGTGGTGCGAAGCTACCATCCGTGGGATTATGCCTCTAAGGTCGAATCCTCTTTAATTAAAGGTGGCAACGATATCTCTAGGAGTCTCGTGAGTTAAATTACTCAAAACAATGTGACATTACTAAGGGCCAATTTCACCAAAACGGTTAATTTAACTGGACGGTTATTCCATTGGAATTGACCAATCGCATTTGTCGTTAAGCAAAATTAACAAATGTAATTTGTTCGTTGCACGAACCCGGTTTGCCGTACGGCACCTTCGTCGTCGTTGGGATCTCACCGCTACAATGGCACGGCGTCTAACGGTTGAACATAACGTTGAGTTTGTCGAGTTCAATGTCGAGACTTGGAAAGTCTGTAGATGACTAGGTAACTGATACAGATACATTACATCTCACAATTTTTAAGATAGATTATGTATCTGAATATATTTAAATGTAATGTGTTTTAATGGAATTTCAATGAACAGGTAAGTAAAACTTTTGCTAAGAAAAAAAAACTAAAGCATATTAACGTTTCGATGTTTCTCAATAATAAAAATATTTTCTGAGATAAATCTGTATAGGTAATAATGTTTTATTGATATGTTTTATAACAAAGAAATATCCACATTCTAATCTAGATTGAAAATATTTTATCTATCGCAGAATTATCAAAAAATGTTACTTCATATATTCCGCATTTGACATTTGACATTAAATGATATTTTCTGTTTGCTTCTGCTATCTACTTTTAAGACCTTATTCAATGTCTGCGTAAGTTGAGTATTTTACAATCATATTTATTGTTAAAGAGCTAATACTTATATAAGTAAACATGAGCAAATATTCGATAAAACGGATTGACTCAACGATCAATATTCATGTCAAGTATGAATACTAAAGAGTTAGGTTTATTAACTATAATATCATATTAAACAGTATGACTTTATTTATCTTTGAAATTTGGAATGCGAAAGTCAAATATTTAATTTTTGCTCCTAGAACTTAAATATTTTGCTACTCATTTCAGTTAATAATCATTAAAGTTACTGTTATTGTTCATATATATATATATATATATATATATATATATATATATATACATATATACAAAACTTGATATCCAAACGGAATCACAATTTGAAAAGTACTTGAATTGAAATTAATCATGTCTAGGATTGCCATAATAAAATTTTCAAAACTAGAACTTATAAGCCAAAAACTCCGGACATTTCGCTTGCAACCCCGGACGCATACA
>NJRQ01000024.1:348485-383712 GCA_003063805.1 Aphaenogaster ashmeadi | reverse complement strand
CAAATTGGTTATAATAAACAATAAATGAATAATTATTTTACATCTCGTTTTCAATAGTACTTAGAGTAAAATGAATAAATTAAACATGTTTTTAATTTAAAAGAAGTTTTATCATTAGGCATCTACCTTATTGTACCTATACCTACGTGCTATATTGTCATTGGTATTTTTAAAATATCAGTAAAATAACAAATAATTATAAAATATATTAAAGAATCTAATCAGCACAAAACTATTGGTTTTTCATCAGTAAATTGAAGTGATTGAATATGATGTGGTTAATTAAATCTAAAATGCAAAATATTTAGAAACTTTCTTAAACCCCGGACATTCATAATTACCCCGGACACATTCGAAAAATCCCCCCGGACGCCCTAAAAAAAGAGGACGGATGGCAACTTTACTTGCATGGAACATTTTAATATATATATTGATATCAAAACATTTTATTGGGATTTTGATTTCATTTAGAAGAAAAAAATACACGAAAGTTACAAGTAAACATATATTACATAACTTGTTTCTTTATATGCTCTCGTGGTCTTGTTACAGTTTGAAATAATTTTTTTAAATCTGCATTTATCATTGATTTATCGCTGTTATTATGTGTGAAATGAGGTAGGAAAACAAAGACACGTCTTTTACATACTCGTACGTTACATGTTATGCGAGGGATACTCTTTAGAAACAGCTGGTGGAAACAGGTCTGCTAAGCGCGCCGCAGTTAAACTCGTTTCCCCCTTCCACCAATGCAGCGACCAATCACCATCGAGCCGGCCGCACGCGGCGGCTATATAACAGCACTCGGGAAATCGGAGCAGCGCTCAATTTTCTCCTGACTACCGTTGAAGAACGTTGTATCGCTCAATTAAGATGGCTCGTACGAAGCAGACTGCACGCAAGTCTACCGGAGGCAAGGCTCCCCGAAAACAACTGGCGACTAAAGCGGCTCGTAAGAGCGCGCCTGCCACGGGTGGAGTGAAGAAGCCTCATCGTTACAGGCCTGGAACGGTGGCTCTTCGTGAGATTCGTCGCTACCAGAAGAGTACCGAATTGCTGATTCGCAAACTGCCCTTCCAGCGTCTCGTCCGTGAGATCGCCCAGGACTTCAAAACGAATCTTCGTTTCCAAAGCTCGGCTGTTATGGCGTTGCAAGAGGCCAGCGAGGCTTATCTCGTTGGTCTATTCGAAGACACTAATCTCTGCGCTATTCACGCCAAGCGAGTTACCATCATGCCTAAAGATATTCAGTTGGCACGTCGTATCCGTGGAGAGCGTGCTTAATTTATAAAAAAAAAAGATCGGCCCTTTTTAGGGCCACCAATTCTTTATTCGAAGGATCATTTCGCTTCGTTTGTCATTTTTCTCCTATGTTACAATTTTTTATTTTTTTATTTAATAACCATTTTTATTAAAACATTACATTAATGAGAATCGTTTCAATGTTAGAAATATAATAAATAATCCCATTCAAATTTTCAATTTAAAAGTTTCATTTAAAAAATATCTTGTGTTATAGATATCAATATTTTTCTTACTGAATTACCATTTAGTTTTTTCTATTACATTTATATTACATTTTTATAATAATTTAAGCAATCTTGAAAACCCAGATCGAATTTAATATAATTTTATATTTTATAACTTATATTTATGTAAAGTATAGGTTTCTATCTTTTTACTTGAATCGATTTTATTGCTTTACAAATAATGCAATAATATATGTATTAATAATTGCAAAACTTGAAGTCAGAGAAATATGAATACAAATGATGAATGTAAATTGCTTCTTTTTTATTGAAGAAACCAAGTAGATCTCAATATAAGATTTAAAATAAAAATTGTATAAGTTTTTCGTTACTTTTTTTAAAAATTTATTAATCCAGATTGTAGCTATTGATTCATATTTTGTCTTTTTTATTAAAAACTATTAATATTTTTTAGCTTAATCTAAAATAGATCTCTCGAAGACACGTCATTCTTTTAAATGATGAATATAACTTGTGTGGGTTTTGATTGGCTCCAATACTAATAACGTACACATCTAGCATCATGTCAAAGTTATAATACTGCTTGTGTGAAGATGCTAGTCTTAAGAAATTATATTTTTATTATATTTTCTCATTAATTCCAATAATCGCATCTTCACATATACAATTTTTACATAAGATGCAACTTTACGCGCCGCACTTTACACTGTCGCTTTATCTATAGGTTCATGTTCGCTCCTAACCTCTATAACCTCAAAAACGTCCACACACACATTCTTTCTTTTTAACAGTTCAATTTGTAATATTTCATAAAAGTTCAATGTAAATTTTATCGACCCTTGTGTAAATAATATATTTATAGCAGTCTGTCAATCGTAACATTGCGTATATATTAAATATGTATATATAAAATAATAGTAAATTTAAGTATGCACAGAGCGAAACAAAAAATATTTTTTTACATTTTCTGATAAGTATTATTAGCACTAAAATAAAATAACTGTTCTAAAAGAATAAATTCAGTCTTTAAATTTGAAGATGTACTTTTTATATATAAGTGCACAAAATGTAAATATAGTATTTAAAAAAATGATTTCGATAAAAATTATTGGAAGTTTTATCTTTTATCAATTGATATTTTCATTATTGACCATGTCATGTGCGAAATAAATTTAACTGTTAGATCAAAGCAGTTAGAACGAGAAATTTCTAGAAAGCGCGAGTATATCATAATTCACGTTATGTTCCGACCCTTTGTACACATTGCCAGTTACTCGGTATTAAACAATATGGTGTAGTGAGGATACTGAGGATTTTAGCAAACAAAAATTGCTCAAACGTTTGAAATATTTGTGGCCCTGAAAAGGGCCGATTTAATATGAAAACGTCCACCGCTCTTCGCTTAACCACCGAAGCCGTACAGAGTTCTTCCTTGACGTTTCAGGGCGTATACGACGTCCATGGCAGTCACGGTCTTCCTTTTTGCGTGCTCGGTGTAGGTGACAGCGTCGCGAATAACGTTCTCAAGGAAGACCTTCAACACACCACGAGTTTCTTCGTAGATCAAGCCGGAGATACGCTTGACACCACCACGTCGCGCCAAACGACGGATAGCAGGCTTGGTGATACCCTGGATGTTATCGCGAAGAACTTTCCTGTGACGCTTTGCTCCTCCTTTTCCCAATCCCTTTCCTCCCTTACCACGACCAGTCATCTTGGATCTTGTACGATAAGAATCAGCTGACGACGCAAGAACAGACCGTCTGATGATTTCGCCCCGGGAGCGAGCGTATTTATACCATGCCAAGCCAGCCTATCCCCTCCACATCGACGCCGGCCAATCAGGACGCTCGCTCGGTTTCTCGCATTATGCCTCTCGCCTCTCTCACACTCATGACTCAAACGATCGGCGAAAAAAATATTACACTGTTTTTCATCAATTATTCAATCACTCAATATGCAATCTAAAAAATATATATATTTATGCATACTTGATTCCGTTAGGCATTGCGAGGGGTATGGAACAAAAGTATAGAGCATGATGAGAAGGAAAATTTATTTATGCTTAATCAGCTTAATTCAATGTAAAACTTTCTAATAGCAGAGGCTTCATCCGTCTCTCTAACAATAATTATTCATAAATTTTCCTAATGGTTGTCTTTTAAAGCCAATAGCAGAGGCTCCATCCGTCTCTCTAACAATAATTATTCATAAATTTTCCTAATGGTTGTCTTTTTAAAGCCTGTGTCCACACGATTTTTGAAATGTGGATCTAACTTTATTATCAGACAATGGCTACACAATTTGACGAGTAAATTTAATAATAAAAAGTAGTAGATATCGCTATTCTTTACGTGCTAATAATGCAAATAATTAAAATATCAAAGTAACATTCTCGCATGGTTTATCGCACAACAGTGAGGACCTTAGCAGAATGGCTGACTTACAGTAATTTCAAGACAATATTTTATGCTTTAAATCCTTGTTTTAAATAACGCAAAATACTATTTTGTATAAATCAAGCAATAAAAGTTAAATACTATTTTGTATTTTCTTTTGTTATTATACAGCGGTTTGTCATGAATCACAAATAGAACGGCTCTTTAGCCACACAAGACAGTTATTATGCATTACTTGAGACAAAGACTTAGAGCATAAAACATTGTTTTAAAATTATAAGTCAATTATTCTGCTAACAATATGGCCTTGACGCTAAATTATCTTAAGCCTTGAGTTCACGATGCTAGAAATTGGTTCAAGATTTCAAACGGAGAAAGAATTGACAAATCGCATTTGTGAATAATTCGCGGCTAATTGATCAATGCGATTGGTCAATTCTTTCTCCGTTTGAAATCTTGGACCAATTTCTAGCATCGTGAACTCGACTTAAGATAATTTAGCGTCAGCCGACACTGTTGTGCGACAAACTATGCGAAAATGTTACTTAGATTTGATATTTTAATTATTTGCATTACTAGCACGCAAAGAATAGCGATGCTACTTTTCTTGCAAAATCTGCCCGGCAAAATGTGCAGCCATTGTCTAATAATAAAGTTAGGTCCATATTTTTATGGTATATTAATAAATGAAATGAAAAGAATGGAGTTCAGGGTACAGTAACAGTTCCATTAAAGAAGTTAAAAAAGAACTTTATATCGAAATAGTAAAGGATCGAGAGAGAAGCAATGTGAATACTATTTGACGACGCGAACGCCGACTAGTGGCGTTGCGGCAAAGTAGAACTGAGCGTTCCTCGCGCGTGATTGGTGGGCTCTTACCAACACTTTTCGCTATATAAACGCGTGGTTAGGGGCAGCGCTGGTTATTCGATCCTCGAGTTCGCCACGGTGTATTCGACGTACGAAAACCTTCTGCGAGAAAATCGACCATGCCACCCAAGGCTAGCGGTAAAGCGGTGAAGAAAGCCGGAAAGGCTCAGAAGAACATCAGTAAAACTGATAAGAAGAAGAAAAGGAAGAGGAAGGAGAGCTACGCAATCTACATCTATAAGGTGTTGAAGCAGGTCCACCCCGACACCGGAATCTCCAGCAAGGCTATGAGCATTATGAATAGCTTTGTCAATGATGTTTTCGAGCGCATTGCGGCCGAGGCATCGCGACTGGCTCATTATAATAAACGCTCTACCATCACATCTCGGGAGATTCAGACTGCTGTGAGGCTTCTTCTACCCGGCGAGTTGGCGAAGCACGCCGTTAGCGAAGGAACGAAGGCGGTCACCAAATACACAAGTTCCAAGTGAATTGACATTACAAAACGGCCCTTTTCAGGGCCACCCATTGTATCACAACATTGGATATTCTCTTGTGTTCGAAAGATTATTTCTCTGCTTTTACAAAAGTATACATCTTGTAAAGGAGATCTTGCAACATGGTGTTTACTACCAGAATTTTCAAGAAGTTCTTTTTGAAAATCGGATTTTCATAAGAGTTTTATTAATACTCGGGGAAATTTTTAAAATTTATTTTTAAATTAAAATTCTGTCTGAAAATGTTTTTTTCTTTTCATTTTTTCTTAATGTAAAATATCGACAATTGATATTTTATATAGCAATAAATATGGCATTCATATTCGCATGTATTCTCATGTAATTTTTAAGTTTTCATTTAAAAAATCAGGGTAACAGAAAACTACAAGCAAAAGAGAACTCGCTGGTACTATACTGTGGTAAGCCTTCCCTATATTATCTTATAGGTTCCGCGGCTCTAATTGGAGAAAAGAGGTAGTTTTATGAAAGACGGAAAAGAAAAAGGCTGAAAAAAGAGAAACTAAAAAACGCGTATAATAAAATTTAATTTATTTCACAGTTGCATTAAAAAAATCTTACCTGGAATTTTGAATAAAAATACCTGGAAAATTCGAGAATTCTCGGAATTTTTTTACAAGATATGAGTAAACATTCTGTACAAAGGTAAAAAATACGCCAAATACATAAAATGCTCCTAAAAGTATATATACAACAAAAGTTTAAAAAAATGTTGACTAACTTTAAAAGACAGTCTCAAATTTGAAAAATTAGCTTAAAAAACTTATACAAAAATTAATTTTTAAAAATAGATGTAAAATCAATATAATTAGCCAAGTATTTTATGATGTATTAGTTACATTGTAACATTGTATTATTTACGATGTAACATTAGAAGATGTATGCAGTTCAAGTTTGATGCATCTAAAAATGTATGCGACAAAGATTTTACTTTCACTTAACGTATCCAAAAATATATGCAGGAAAAGTTTTGAACGTATCCATTATCCTTTCATTCAAATTCTAAATCGCGTAATACAGGTAAAGTAACTAAAATGACTAATGAAATCATAGTGAAGCAAAAAACTTTGTACATATGCTCAGGTCGCATTAATTGCATTCTTGTAAATTAATGGGTTAAAAAGTAAATATATAAAATATTTAATAAAAGGAGCAAACGAACTAACGTAGTATTTACGTTAAAAACACAAACTATTTTATTATTTAATATTATTTTCTAAAAAAGTTTTTAAGATATTGATAAAATAATTTAAATGAGTAGTGATATTAAACATACATTTTTACGTTATTCTTGTAATTATTATCATTTTGTGGTAACCTCATTCATAAACGAATGCTTCTTCATTTAGACACAAATCGATCGTCGTCAGTGAGTAACTTGCCGCATTGCATTGCATACATGCATATGAATAGCGTCATCGACAGTATTGTGTAAACGATGTATAAACGTTTCAAAAATTCGTATCACAAAACCTTTTAAAATACGTGAAATATTGCGAACGGTTATGGACTCGTTCATTAAATTTTAATCATACGTAACGTAAGTATTATCAACAAATGAAACACACGCCGTATAGGTTATGTTTCGAAAAGGCTTTGATCTTAGGGCACGTATTGTGAATCTATTCGGAAACGATTCCGTTCAGAATGATTAAAAATAAAGGACAAGGATAAGGAAACGACAAAGACAAGCATAGGACTATCATTCCGAACGGAATTGTTTCGGAGTAAATTCATAATACATACCCTGTAATAGTATTCTAATTAGTATCTGTGCTTTTTCTCGATGTTCAATTACTTGTATATTTGATACCATATAACTTTGCTTCAATAATAAAACGGAAGATTTGCAGATTATTCATAATCTCCTAAAATGTCCGACGACGAGGATCTGGTTTACGTGAAGAAACAGAAAACTGTCCATTATGGCTCTCTGGAGGAGGCAGAACGTGCACGACTTGCAGCTGCCGTTGAAACAGCAGACGAAGAAAAGGATGTCACAAATGCGAACGATGTCGCCAATGCTTCCGCCTCGGGGGGAAATGTACACATCTCGAACGAGTATATGGAACTTGAGGATGAGATGTCCAAAGATCGACAGGCATTATTGGAAGAATTTGAACGTAGGAAAAAGGCCAGACAAATTAATGTTTCTACAGATGACTCTGAGGTAAAGAAACTCTTGAGACAATTGGGTGAGCCAATTTGTCTATTTGGGGAAGGCCCAGCAGACAGAAGAACAAGATTAAGAGAATTATTAGCTAGTGTGGGGGAGGACGCTATTAAGAAGAAACATGAAGAGGAAGAAAAGCCGTCTCACCCAATCGAAAGGGATACGGAGACAACTTGGTATCACGAAGGTCCAGATTCTTTGCAGATTGCAAGATCGTGGATAGCATGTGAGTAAATCATAATTATATGATTTAATCCTTATAAAAATATAAATGGTCAAATCTTTATTATTCTTATACTGCAATCGTTATCCAATTTATATATATTTACAGCGTATTCGTTGCCCAGAGCAAAGGCACGGCTAGAGAGGGCAAGGCAAGATCTACAATTACCATCTGCAACTCGTACAGCGAAAAGACAAGAACTTCTGAAGAAGTTGCAAGCACTGAGTATTTATTGCTCTCAAATCGGTGACAGGAGGCCCATTTCTTTTTGCCAGTTCAGCCCTAATTCAAAAATCCTTGCTACAGCTTCATGGTCAGGCTTATGCAAATTATGGTCTGTACCTGACTGTACTTTGTTGCGCACTTTACAAGGACACAATTGTAATGTTGGCTGTATTGTTTTTCACCCAAAAGCTACATTAACCGAAGATGTGGTAGGTGATAATGCAGAACAAACTTGTGTGCTGGCCTCTTGCGCAGCAGATGGTATGCATATTATTATAAGTTACACACAAAATTATATGATGATGTTATTTCATTGCGTCTAAATTTTATAATAGGTAGTGTGAAACTGTGGAGCGGTGGCACTGGCGAAGAACCATTAGCGGAAGTGGAAGGACACGAACCTCACAGAGTTTCCAGGATAGCTTTTCATCCATCTGGACGATTTCTCGGCACATGTTGTTACGACGCATCTTGGCGATTATGGGATTTGGAGCAACAAGCGGAAGTACTTCATCAAGAGGGTCATGCAAGAGCAGTACACTGTATAAGGTATATATTTCCTCGCATATGTTGTTTAAGTAATTATACATTGATTTATTTTTATTATTATATGTGTGTTTATTATTTAGTTTTCAATGCGACGGAAGCGTTTGTGCCACAGGCGGTCAAGACTCGTTTGGCAGAGTATGGGATTTGCGTACCGGCAGATGCATAATGTTTATGGAAGGCCATCTGACATCCATCTTCGGCATCGATTTCTCGCCAAACGGTTTTCACGTAGCGACAGCGAGTGAGGATAACACTTGCAAGATTTGGGATTTGCGAAAGAGAACTTGCATATACACGATACCAGCGCATACCAATTTGTTATCCGACGTGAAGTACCAGAGAACAGAAGGGCAATATTTGGTTACCGCGTCTTATGATAATACAGCCAAAATTTGGTCCAACAAGACATGGCAGCCTCTCAAGATGCTACCAGGCCACGATGGAAAAGTCATGTGCGTCGATGTGTCGCCCGATCATAAATTTATTGCAACCAGTTCGTACGACAGAACTTTTAAGTTATGGGCCCCAGAATGAAACATTTAAGAGAACATTCCTTCTTAACAACTGTGCTAGAGATACTACAAAAATTTATCTTCTTAACATTTTTTAATGTTCCATAACTGTGCAAAATATTTATATGAAATACTGTAAAAATATCTGATTTGTTCATCACGTACATAACAATTTTATTGAATGTAAATTACCATATTAATTTCTCATATTACGATCATGTAATTTTGTACGACGGTATTTATAAAAATTAATATTCCTGAAGATAATGTCATCTTTTTCTTTATATTGGAAATGTATTTTTCATTCTCTGAATATGCAGCATATTGGATTATATCCGGAAATATGCAAGAATATTAACGTTCACTCTATGCGTTTCAGAGAAATATGTCTTCCGTGAAATAGGTTTTATAATCGCGTATAAACTTTTGACGTTATTTATAACTGGGGCAGCTGCCCGTTCAATATGCGCACTGCTGTTGTGCCGACGTTTATATCGTCCTCGACAGAGTCGCAAACGCGTTAACTGCAGGATCCGAACTCTCGTATCTATGTTTGTTGAGTGCATTTCAAGATGAGCACCGAAAGAGGAAGACTTCGCTACTGTTACGTTATTAACAAACTTTCAGCGAAATTTTCAAAACGACACTATGTCCTTCAGAACTTCTGTTATGAACCTTGAATTGTTCTACTGACAGAATCTCTCTTTAAGATGTAATTTATCTTTTTCCATTTTCAATTATATTCAAGTATCTCTTGACATTATGTACGAAATACATTTTTGCGTATTAACAAAAATATTTATTACTTCTAGGATTATTATATATATATAAATATATGATAAAAATAGGGTAACATTCTCTGAGTTTATAATAATTTATATTATTAATTTATTAATATCTCAGCTGTATTTATGAAGATTACATCTTCATAAATCTAGTAATTACAATTATTCTAAGTAGTATCACACATAGCTATCATATAGCTATGATGTCAAGCTATTCTTATTCCGTAAACGCGAAAATTTCGTATTTCATAAATATTTTCGTTGTAAATTATACCGATATAGTTACAATTTTAAATTTTGATTCGATACATAAATATCAATAATGATTAGATAAGATAGTACTTTATTTGGTTTACTTTTAGTCGTCTATCATGAGTCTATCACTGAGAGTTTGTTTAGATTTATATTTCTCAATGTCCGATATGTATCGTGCTTCCTTTAAAGAAGCTCATTCGTAGTATTTAATGTACAATCCTATTTTCATCCCGAGATCACAAAGTTTGAAGTTCGATCGATTCACGCTGATTCTGTGAGAGGTAAAGATTGGTGAAGCCAAGTTTTGCTGCCTCCTTCAGCGAAATCTGCGGCCGCGTGTCCATCGCCTTTCAAAATCCATTTCGTTGTTAATAGCCCATCCACTCCTACTGGACCACGTGCGTGGATACGCGTTGTAGAAATACCGACCTGCAAAGAAGAATTACGTATATACATAATTATATATGTATATTAATGAAAAATTATTTTATCCATAATTTATAAGTTACGAACACTTGTTTTCTGACTTTGTAAGAGAACATACATTATAATTGGACGTATTCCAAATGATCTTATAAATGAAAAAATCTTTTTTGTTTTTCAACGAGAGAAGACTAGTTTTGCTTGGGGTCTCACCTCCGCTCCAAGACCGAATCTGTAGCCGTCGGCAAATCTGGTGCTGGCATTATGGAAGACACACGCACTGTCTACCTCTCTCTGGAAATGCATCGCTGTGCTGGTGTGCTCGGTGATGATAACATCGGTATGACTGCTACCGTATTTGTAAATGTGGTTGATGGCATCGTCGACGTCCGAAATCACCTCTATGGTGCATTCGAGTGCGCCGTACTCGGTTCGCATGCTTTTGGCGGCGGGCGGACCGAAGGTCAACAACTCTCTTAACCTTGGACCAGAATTGATTTTCACCTGGAAAATAATCTTATATCATACCAGAAGATACATTTGTATTAAAATTAATGTTAAGTAACGTAAAGTTTCGATTATTGCAACAGAGAAAGAGTTTTAATAATTGATTGGACCAGGTAGCAAGCTGATTTGTCGTCATTTTTCGTTAAAATGACGTCTAATGTCGTCAAAATGGCGACAAATAACGTCAGCTTGGGACGTTATTATACCCGGGAACGTTAAATTAAAAAAATATTGATATACACGTGTAAAAAAACTTTCTTCCGTTTGTACTTCTAGGAAAGATGTGGGAAAAGTTAATCTTTTCTATTCCGTCTCAAAGGAGGCAATATATGTCTTGGTGTAACTTCAGTGCAAACTTCCGACATTTTACGAAATCCCGATGAAAAGTTCTTGATGAAAGTTCTGCTCACGAACGCGAAGTACGCGAAATACTGCAGCGCGACACGAAACAAAAAACTGGGAAGAAATAAAGATTTTCCTAATTCTCAAGCCTTTGATTTCTTGAAGTTACTACTAGCAGATCCTTTAATCCTCTTAAGGAAACTAAATTTCAAAAAATAAAAACTAAGATGATGTGTATCTGTGTATATATATTTATAGTTATATTTTTTCAAATACTCTCAAGTAAAAAGAGAAAGCTAACTCACCCCTTCTTTATGCAACATGCTGCACACGTCACTAAAGAAGCTGCCGCTCATAAGACTTTGATGTATCAATAATGTCTCCATAGCATTACATGCGGCAGGATAATCGCACTTGGAATCCCTCACGATCCTCATGGCCTTCGTTAGATCGGCTTCCTTGTCGACATAAACGTGACAGATACCCTCGGCGTGTCCCAAGACGGGTATATGCTTAGACTGTTCCTGAATCGTGCGGACCAAGTCCGAGCTACCGCGAGGGATGATGAGATCTATGTGCTTCTCCATCGAGAGAAGATCGCCTACATCCTCCCTCGTGGATACGAGTGAAATAGCGTTCGAAGCGCCGAATTTCTCCAGCGCCTCCTTCACGAGCATCATTAGGTACTTATTGCTGTGGGCGGCCTCCTTACCACCCTTCAGAAGAAGCCCGTTAGCACTAGACATGGCCAGGGCGGCTACTTGAGGCAGGCTGTCCGGTCTGGACTCGAAGATTACCAGGAGCACCCCGATGGGCACTGTTATCTGTTCCAATTGCAGATCATCGGCCAATCTGGTTCTACGGACCACGCGACCTACATTGTTCAACGAATCCTCCGCGATCTGATACAGACCGGAACTCAGGGATTTGAGCTTCGCTGGCGTTAGGGACAATCGCGATAATAGGGCCTTCGCTAGATTCTTCTTGCTCGCAGTCTCCAGATCCAACGTGTTCGCCGCGAGAATCTCGGATTGTCTGGACTCGAGCAAGTCCGCGAGAATTTTAATGCACTCGGCTCGTTCCTCCGGGCGTAACGCCTGTAGCATTCTACTGCCGACGCGAGCTGAAATTTTATTCAGTTTCATGAATATGTAATCGTTCAAATATCGAGATTGTAGAATAAACTGTAGCTTAATACGATGAGTGTTCCGATTTAGACGATCCCGATCTTATTTTGCGATCGTAATGCTTCTATATTTGTCTGCTTATTTTGTATATGTATACTATACTATAGATTCTTAAACAAATCCGAAAAACAAATCTTAAAGTCAGAAGTTAAAGTAGTACCATTTTCAGCGACCACCTCGACAGGAGTGGACGAGCCGGCAGCCTGCGTGAAGAATGTTCCGATTTTTCTGCCCGACATGATGCTCTTGATAGCCTTCTCCTGCGTGCCGTTGCAGATGACTACCGCAACTCCACGATCCATCGCCCAGAGAGCGGCGTTGACCTTCGAGTCCATGCCACCTGTGCCTACTTTCGATTTCTGCCCGAACTTGATGGTACCCCTCAGATCGGAGCTGAAGGTGTGCAGCATCTTCGCGCCGTCCTGCCAAGGTGGGAGATTGTAAATTCCGTCGACGTCGCTCATGAGGACCAACAGGTCGGCCTGAACCTCGGCCGCTAGCATGGCTGCCAAAGAATCGTTGTCCTTGATGGATATTCCTCGTCTGCCGCCACCGCCGGCGATCTCTTCGTCGACGTCCGGTGGCGGAGATACCGCGTCGTTCGTGTTAATGATCGGCACGATGTTCAGGCTGATCAGCTCGCTCAGCGTGCTGAAGAGATTCTTCCGCGTCTCCTCGTTGTAAAAGTCGGGCTTGGTTACCAGCACCTGGGCAATCTTGACTCCGTACTGGGCGAACATCGCGTCGTAGAGGGACATGAGGCCTGACTGACCCACCGCGGCGGCTGCTCTAGGTTCCAACATAGTTCCTGCATGAATATAGTATCAGGGATATAAGTTGCTCAACGTCTTTCCTCTTACTTCAGGGAGGTAATGCCAACAAGAAAGGAGGCTATAGCACAACGTGAGCGAGTTTTAAAATAGTTAAAAGAAACTTTTGAAAGACGCTACAACGAGAGTAAAAAACAAGTGGACGATTGGCAAGACGTTGAAGAAAATTGCTTTCGAACGTGCACATCGATCGGAAAATGCACTCCACAAGATTCACAGGACAAAAGAATCCCATAGGAATTCGTCGTCGGGCAGTTGTTAGCTCGATCTATATATATACACATATATAGACAAACCAGATATTGTCGAACAGACATATATATTCGGAACGTTAACACCTCTCGCGCGCGCGCGCGCGCTTGGGTTTTCTTACAAACATAGTTGAATTTATGGACGATCGACTTGTTTCTTCTTTTTAGAATCTTTCTAGAAACGGTTATTTATCATTTCAAGACAGAAACTCGTTAATGTCTCTTCAACGACTTGACAGTACAATTTATTGAAGAAACTTGTTACTCTTTTTCACTGTACATAGTACATGTCATTTTTCTTTAGTAGTCTGTAATTCTTTAATAACTGAATGGATATTAAAATGTATAGCTCAAGGCTGATTCGCTCGCCTGTGTCTCGTAAAAATATTAATATCCTGCCTGTGAATTGTTTACGCTATATTGTCTCTACTCTCCACACACGTATACCATACTAAATCAATGAATCGTTAGCGAGGAATAGCCTTGATTGCAATACCAATAAGAGCATTTCTATCACGTACATCAGCGGGGAGGAAATTCGTTACTGAGGAAGTTATTGTCTTCCAGAGGATTCGATGCATATTAAATGCTCCCATGAAATATTCCATGTGAGCATGATAATTCACGCAACGAATAAATTATTAGTCGCATTTTGCCAACAGCAAAATTTTATTAGCTTTTCCAAATTAACGTTTACTTTTTCTCATAAATAAATAACAAACCTTTTTAATGCTAGAATTTATTTCAAAGTTAATATATTTTATAAAATATAATTCATTTTGTATAGAGACATATGGTATGATCAATATATTACGTAATGCTCTTTGAGATAGCCATTTTGTAATAACAACGTTACATTTTATAATATATGCAAAATGACCATGTATCCGAGGCGAGCCGTACTGACGATTATATGTGTTTTAAAGTAATATGTGTAATAATGCTACTTATGTAAACTCGCAGCGAAAATTACATCGATAAAACAAACTGCATTTTTCAAACTTCATTATAATTTCTTTATACACACGAGTTGCAGTATACATATAGTCGTAATTAGAATTATGAGAACATTATTGATTAGGAGCATTATTCAACCTCTCTCTCAAAGGGGAATAACGTAAACTACAAGATTATCGCATTCCGGTCTCAATTATGCTAATGGCAATTTGTTCGCGTACCTATATATACGAAATTTGCCTCTTATCATTGGTGCATGAAAATATTAATTAAAGCGGACGTCTATCGTGTGCGTCGCACTCTAGATATTGTGTCTGATGGACGAACGTGTGTGCAGGAGAACATGAAATTGGCGCGGCATACTCCCGCGCCAATTATCGCGTCCAACATTGGCCCATCTTGCAGGAAGAGTAAAGGAGATGAGGTTCACTATTTTTGAAATAGGTCAACTTGAATTTAGGGACTTGTGATCAATAGTTTTTGAATACGGAAAACTGTAGCGAAGAGAACTGTATCTAAAAAGACACTGCATCCTTACGATACAAAATCATCGTCAAATTTTCGAGATAAAAATTGAAAAAAGATCGGAGATATTAATGTCTCAATATCAACCAATTTTTATACAAGCGGAAAATTTGTCAGTCCATTTTCTCATTATTATTGTTATTATTATAAAATATAATGTTAGATAATTAATTACGTTAGTAATTATTTTTTCAATTATTCTAATGAAGCCGGGAATAATGCCTTAGCGCATAATGTGTGTAAAACTAAAAGTCCTTAGAACAAAGAAGTATACCTGCGTGTTCCCGCGTGTGATCCGTAGGGCTCAGGGTCTCTCTCATTGACATAGACATTAAAAGCTCTTGGGTAAGCTTCTGCTTGCCAAAGGCGACCGCCCCGCTGGTTACCATGATGCATTCACGGCCGTCGATTTGGCATTCAGCTACCTGCTCGACGATAGACGCCAGACGTCCGAGAGCCAAGCCGTGTTCATCCTCCCTCGTTATAACGGCGCTGCCGAGCTTGATTACCAGTCGACGGGCGTATTTCAATTCGCTGCGCTCCGAAAAGGTCTGTTGCCTTCGTGATCTGACCGACGTTTGCAGCTCCCTCCGTATATACCCTTGCGACACGCCATTATTCTTGAAAAGTTTTTCATGACGAATGAGATAAAATCGTAATAAGAAAACAGTTGTAAGGAAGAAGGAGAGGAAGAGAGACAAAATAAAGTCCTGAATAAATTATCGTTTCGATGGGAAAGAGGGCTTACTATATTAAACATTGCCTGACAAATACTTGTTAAATGTAAGTAAGATGTTATTAGCTACTGCACTCTCTCTCTCTACGTTCATACAGCAAAGAAGTCTGGCATTGTTGGGAAGTTTGGAGTCTTCATCGAAGAAATTATGAAGTTGTAACGATGTAAGACGTTAGTAGAGATTAGCGCTATAAGCGAGAACGGAGAGGAAGGAGCCGGAACTGTCTGCTCATGCTTAGATAGCATATTCATTTGAATATACTTACGTGGTATATATAATAAAGTTTGCAAGAATATTTAAAGTTAAATTACGTCTGTAAGCAAAGCTGATTTTTTCCCCCGTAATCGTTAAACAGTTAGTCAAAGTACAAGACGCGTGGTATTTTCCAAGTGCTATTTAAGCATAAAGATTATCATCGTGTCTTATCTTTATACGTGACGATGTTATTGATTCATCGTTTTTACTACGTTTAATAAAATGTTCATCGTTAATGTAACGCCTGCATTTGCAAGCGCAGTGTACGATATAAAATGAATTTTACTATCTTCTTTCAATTTTTATCTGTATCTTTTCCAATCGTGAGCGAATATTTATTAATCAAAAAATCAATTAAATGTTGAAGTTTATTGCAAAGTTATACTTTGAAGAATCGAAATAAAACTGTTATACATTTGACAAATATTAAAGATTTTATCTTCATCATGCTTTTTGATAGAATAACAGGCTTAATTAAGATGCATATCGATACTGTTTCTCATGCTTATACTGATAGTGCTTTATTATTGAGTTAGTGAAAAATAATTTTATATTAATAAATTATCTAAGGAGCTTCATAGAAGATGATAATGTATCAGATATCTATTTACGATCTGTCTGTAAGATTCTTCATATCTCTTATTTTCTCACTGTTCGTGAGAGTGTACAAGAATGCTTCATAACATCCGTTATCTGGATAAAATTATCTAGATTTTCATCTAGATGCGATCATTGTTTATTTTATTTTTTATCTATATAATTAAAGTATGTGGCATCTTTATCTGTATCTCAGATAAGAAAAGTAGTATATTTTATCTAAAATTATCTAAGATAATGTAATCAGTGCGCACTGAATGCAATTTTTCTCAATACCGCGTATATTGAGAAAAATGTTTTAAGTTTAAGTTTTAAATTTAAGTTTTTTAAGTTTATATATTATAAATACACATATATTTTTTTTTATTTTTGGTCTTTTTTAAAAAACTAGTGTTATAAATATATGGTTTATAGAGGTTTACACTATAGTAAAGTTTTTGTTTAGTAATTGATTTCCAAAAAAAATAAATATATGTAGGTATATACTCTCTCTCTTATACATTCTTATTATATAATGTATTAATATTTTATATATATATGTATATATATATATATGCCTATTTTCTGTAGTTGTCTCGAGTATATTATTTTTATATATCCTAAATTGTTTTAAATATTATCTTAAAAGTATCTAGATAAAACACTTAACTAATTCATCTTTTATGATATACTCAAACCGGAATTATCTTTATCTTATCTGAGATACATGCGCGTATGTTTTATCTAATCTGTATCTAGATTATTTCAAGTTATCTAAGCGCAACATTGATAACATAGTAGAGTAACTCAGATTAATAAGGCGATACTCGAGATCTCATGTCCCTAGTAGCACATGTTGGTTTTATACACGTTTTTTAAACGGTTATAAAATATTAGATACGTTTAGGAAACGTATATGAAACGTATATGAACCAACATGTGCTACCTGGGATACTTTCCACGTTCAGATGAACGTCTTCTCGATGTAAAAAACAAACACAATTACCCGTGACATAAACGCCACTTTTGCAACTGCAGGGATGTTCCGTTACGCGATTACCGATTGCGCGTTATAAATCATATCGTAACCCGCTTATCTTTGCGTTCTATTTTTACATATCAGTTCCTGGCTGTATATTACCCGAGATAGAGAAAGAAGTGCAATTTTCCGCACGTGTGTTTATCGGTACATAATTTCATTTGCGGAAACATTAATGAATATACGAACAAACTTTGTAAAACTTATTGTGATGCGAAAGATATTTTTGTTATAACGATGTAACAACGATATAAAAGAAGAATTGCGTATGCATGCACGGTAAGAATGGTTTTGCTGAAATATTAAAAAATTTGGCCAGATACAGATCTGAAAATAATTTTGTTGGGTCATCAAAATAATTGTGTAAGACGCTCAAAATAGTTGCTAGAATATCAAAACCTTTGCAGCATTATTATCATGTTTGAGTGACCTACATAGTTACTTTTGATGGTCTAACAAAATTATTTTCAGATCTGTATCTGACCAAATTTTTAGATATTTCAGCAAAACCGTTCTTTCCGTGTGATGAATCGAGAAATAATACAATGGTATATTTAGTTATATATTACACGTAGACACAAATGTGTCACGAATAAATCCCGTAATTATTGTCTCCGTAAAAAAATTGATCAATTTATAAAATTCATACTGTCGATTGTGATTAAAACAATTATTTATTACGACGTTTCCGGAGAGAGTAATGATATTTGTTTTATCTGCATTATATTACTACACGGAGAAAATTTTATATTAAAAATTACTATGTATGGCAGTAGCCGTGGATTGCTGGAATTATAAATTATTTTTACTATGTTTTCCATAGAAAAATACTGCCATACATAGTAATTTTTAATATAAAATTTTCGTGTATCGATATCATTATTTACTCCTTTTTTGCTCTGGTGTAAAACACATTTCTTATACTCCATATCCAGTTTTAAAACGCTCTTATCGTTATAAAGCCCCGTCTACAATACGTGGAGTGAGCGTGGAGTAAGAAGTAAGAGTAAGAGGGAGCCAATCACAGGCGCTGGAGTAAGGGCATAAGCGAATTAAATTTATTTTATTTCCTACTCCTACTCTTACTCTTACGCTTACTTCTATTGTAGACCACGCATAAAACAATTACGACCAGGATGCAGAATTGCACGACGCATAATGAATACCTTCGCAATAAACCTTCAATTTTCGATCCTTTTCCTTGCCTACATTTTTCATATTTGCCACATATTTTTAATAATTAAGTTTCATCGTCTATCCGATATAATGCATTGTATACTACTAATAGTAAATGTCATCTGACTTGGATACGCATTCGACGGCTGTCTATCCAACATCTATGCGTTATCGCTGCGGCGCGTCATGTATTGCATTATCACGGTCTGACTCGGATACACGAAACACTTACAACACGTACGAACGTATACCCCCTGTAAATTGTATCAGTTATCGGCAAAATCGGTCATTTTTCGACTTGTAGGCTTGTATGCGCGTTCGACGATAGCGGAACAAGCGAACACGTCCATTTCCAGGAGGCGAAGTTTCGTCGATGGACAACTATCCGTCGCATTGCATGTTCGTATCGGTGGTACGACGTAATGGAACTCGTTACACATATCGGTCCACGTTGTACTCTTCTTATGCCATTTCGAAACCACCTACTCGGCATCGTGTACTTCACGGACTTGAAGAGACGACATGCTGGATGTACCAACGTAATCGATAAGCTTTAAAACGCGCATTCGGGAAGTCCGCGAGCCGACATCCGATAAATGTATACTCATGTAAACCACGTTATCACAGTTTCTCGAATTTATGGTCGGTCGCGTTACTACAACGTTATCTCGAGTGTACCCCTTTCGCCGACAAATAAGTACGACAATAGAAGTACGAAGTCATACATAATAACTCCACGTACTGTTAGCTGCGGCAAGTGTGGTCCCATGAACGACGAGGTCAGTCTTTGTGGCGTATTACCGAGCCGAGCGGATCTCGTTAATAGTAGGATAGCATACATGGTGATTCCCTGGTATCTTCTTCGGAGCACGATTAATCCAGCCTGTCTCTCCCCCCCTCTCTCTCTCTCTTTCTATCAATCCTCAAAAAGTTCCGGGTTTGGACGTCGTCGCTCGGGAAACTTGCGTCCGAAAAATTACGATTGTCTACCGTCTATCTATTATTCCGAAAGACGTCAACGATCACCCGACTCGCGCGTGAAAAGGTCGTTTATCTGGTGCAGCAAAATGCACGGGGAAAAAGAAAAGACGTCACGAACGTTTGAATGCGCGTTAACTAAAATGCTGAAGTAACGTTGATGATTTGACGATGGTTTGCCGATTCTACCAGGTTGGATCGGAGAGAGAGGAAGAAACGAGAAGAGACGGATCGCGCGCGAGACGAGAGAGGAGAGACGGGACTGATTGTCGTATCTCGACGCCGAGGTAGAGCAGCCGCAGCGATGGTCAACGACACACTACTGCTTTCTACGTGAAATCACTACGAAAGACGTCGTTATCGCGGCCAGATTAGAGACGCGTCTCATGAACGAAGAGTGTCAGAGAGAAAGCCAGAGGGAGGAATCTCTTCCGCCGATGATACCGATCCGGTCGACGTCGCGTACCGATTTTACGTTCCACCGTTTTTCCGAACGTTTCCCAATCACGGCTCCGGGGTTACGCAAAGTCCGAGTTTACACGGACGAGAGTCGCCTTTGTGCGACTTGATGTCTCGGCGAACTTCGACCCCGAAGATTGCGAGCAAACAGCGCCGCTGATAACGTACTCATTCTTTTTCGACTTTGCGTCACGGCGTGCAAGCGAGCCGATCTATATCCGATAAAGCCGCTCGAATGTTGCGCGACAAAGTAGCGTTTCACGCACTTACGCAACGTGCATAAGTTTACGCGTGTGCTTCTTGCTCTGTTTATTCTACACGAAATGCTAATTGGCGATGATAAACGAAATGTTGCTGATTATCACGTGGAATCTGAAGCGATCTTAAGCGATACGCGTGCACGTGTGTGCGTACGTAGATGTACGTGCACGCATGGAGAGATCTAATAGTACTCGAGACGTATATCACTACTACTTGTATTTTCCAAGATTCTTATCGGTTTTATAAGTGATCGCGTGTCATTACGTCATACACAACGTGATAGATATATATACGTGCTATTTTGTACAATAACATTTGTACATGCGTAATTTATCAAAATTCTATATACGTTCGATTGACGACACGTAAAGTTCGAATGTTTTATGTTTCTCTTGCAAAATGCAATGATACTGAAATGCGTTTCCATAAATAAATTCCGCTTGTTTATAGTCCCCGTAGAACAAATATGAGTAATACAAGAAAAGAATTTCTCTCGAGGGAAGGTCACTGTGGAGCAACGGAAAACGGAAAATGGAAAAGATAGATCTTAAAAATTCCTCAAATAAAAGTAAACAGATTTCTTTTTCGATACATTTAGAACTTATCCCTCGTATGTAAACTAATAACGTAGCGCATTTTCTCTAGCAAATACAAGTAATGTTCCACAAACCGTAGATCTGGATTATAAACTCCACAGAATTTACATATGGATTATACTCCATAGATTTTTACAATGTAAAACAGATAGTAAATCATCAAATGTGTGGAGTGAGTGGAATTATTCTTATCGGAAAATGGAAAAGATAGATCTTAAAAATTCCTCAAATAAAAGTAAATAGATTTCTTTTTCGATACATTTAGAACTTATCCCTCGTATGTAAACTAATAACGTAGCGCATTTTCTCTAGCAAATACAAGCAATGTCCCACAAACCGTAGATCTGGATTAAACTCCGCAGAATTTACATATGGATTATACTCCATAGATTTTTACAATGTAAAACAGATAGTAAATCATCCAATGTGTGGAGTGAGTGGAATTATTCTTATTATTCTATTAATAAAGTTAATAATGTCACAGTGACGTTGGCTAATAATATCAAATTAATTATTCGCTTAAATAATCTGTGCATAAACAGGCGCACATAATTCATACGTACACAAATGGCATGAAAATTATCGTAAAAGCGATCTATCAACGAAACAAATCCATCGATGAAGAGACGCAAAAAGGCTGACAAGTAAATAATCGAAAGTCATCCTTCTTGCTCCTATACTTTTAACTTATAAATAATCCTCTTTAGGATTCCCTGTCGCGAGCAGCTTACAAGCTGAATGGGAACTCATACAAAGGTATACAATGGGAAATACTTCAACAACGCTGTCCGAGTCCGATAAAATCCCTTTAACCACGTTCTTCCTCGTATAACGCGTAATTCTTGAATTTTCTACCAGCCTCGCTTTAGCTTATGTTTATTAACAGACTCGTTCTAAGAGCTTTAATGAACAAACTTGCGTTTTGCGGGGATGGTATATTATCTTGCCTATAAGAGCTTCGATCGGTATTAAACGCAAGGTGTCCCAAGGTGTATATTACAGATGCTCTTGATCATAGATTTACAGCGCATAAAATAAATCGAACAATAATTTTAAAATAACCATAATAATTTGTTCGATCTAATAAAATCTTTTTGGTACAGATTTATACATATATTTATACATATATTTTTTTTATAGAAAAAGAAACGAAATGCGCGTTTATAGCGTAATCCACATATGTGCATCTGGGCAGTTAATTCTGGTAAATCTACGATAGATTGTAAATCATATGACATGAT
The DNA here is from genome assembly GCA_003063805.1 of Aphaenogaster ashmeadi. NCBI lineage: Eukaryota > Metazoa > Arthropoda > Insecta > Hymenoptera > Formicidae > Aphaenogaster > Aphaenogaster ashmeadi. Next base: position 361,376 of record NJRQ01000024.1, on the reverse strand, counting down.
AATACGTTTAACCAATATCGGCATCCAGTACGTCCTTCTCATTATCAAACGTATTGTACGTGCGGAACTATCTGCTCGTTATTGTCAGCGATCTGTCTCGATTGATAGGGAAGCGTTTGAATGCCTTCGATGGTTTACTTGGTCGTATCGATTTGTCTGTTACGCGACGCCAATCCCTATTGTTACATTTTATCTATTAGCTTTCGTATTCACAGCTTGTAAGCCGCTCGCGATGGAGCTTAGAGAGGATTATTTGTTAGTTAGAAACAGACGTAAAGAAGGATGATACGACTTTCGATTATCTGCTTGTCAGTCATTTCTCTTTTCATGGATTCGTTTCATTGATAAATCATTTTTATAAATTCTACGCTATTCACGTAGGTACGAATTATGTGCTTCTGCGTTATGAATTATGAAGAGCCAGAGCTGTCTACACGTCATAAATTACTGGCTACGAGATAAGAGGATAATATATAATTTTATATCCCATTTTGAATGTAGGATATAAATCCCGCACAAATCCATTTATGCGACGTACCGAAAAGTTGATAGAGAGTATTAGAGAGCAAGTAGTGTTGATTTCTATTGTTTTCTTATAAATATTCTGTCTTTAGACTGATAAAACTTTGGTGAAATTTAAATATGTAAATAAGGGTGCTTCATAGTGTTTTTGATAGCAGTACACCGTTCTCAGTGTTCTTAGTCTTTAGAAAGTTCTTACAGTGCAAAATACTTGAAAGTATAATCCTTATCTCCTGTACCATTTATAAAGTTAGAAATTCTATGAAGTGACATCCATGTTCTCCAGAAAATTAGATAACGTGAGAGAAGCAGATTTTAGATTCTTTAACAGAATCTCAATTTAAATTTATCAGGTACAGAAATGTTTATGATCTCAATCCGCTGACAATTAAAAAGGTGAAAAAGAGAATAGCGTTTAATTAAATTTCCATTTCTGATAAATCTACTTTAAAATGGACGGAAGTACATCTCGTACAAATGGCCTTGATTCTGGCACGACCTGTGCCTCATTTATATATTTCGCAATAAAGATAACGTGTACTGGTTTAGGTTCCCATCACGCCGAGTAATTAAAGCTGCCAGATAAGAAAACCCAGCGCAGCTCCAACGCGAAGAACAGCACCGTGCGCATTTCCGAGTAACCTTACCGAATTGAATCGACCGCTATTAAATCGCGGTGCAACACATCGACGAACAAAACGCGAGCTGCCGAAGAGAAAAAAAACGATCAGACGACCGAGCGTGAGGTTAACGACATCCGACAAGAAGTTTCTGCACCCGCGGATGATATCGCGCGGCAGAAGAGCGGGGGAGAGAGAGACAGGTGTCAAGCAACAGAGGCGCGCGCGACGCGTTTTACAAAATGCCTCTCCTTTCTTTTATCCCCCTCTTGCGAGCAGCATCCCCTTCGACGTGCGCTGGTCTCTTTAACTATCTCGTTTTTACCCTTTCCGCCGGATCTGCCGCCCTCTCTCTGCTACCCCCATGGAAAACGACAGAAAGAGAGAGGAGAGATAGAGAGTTTCTCGCGTTGGACGGAAGCCTGCGCAAAGCGGCGGTGCGCTCAAACGAGGAGCAGCATCGGGCGGACGCGCGGTGGTGGTTGGCGTCGTCAGTCGCAGCGAGGGAGCGTGGGAGAGCGTCAGATCGAGAGGGAGGAGGACCGAGGGAAGCTGCGGGTACCGGGCGAGAGCGAGAGGGTACGCCGCGCGCGGCGACCGATCAGAGAAAGAAGGCCCGGCGCCCGCGAGGCGCGGAGACGAAAGGGTGGTAGAGGGAGAGAGGGAGAGAGAGAGAGAGAGTACGCGTCCGCGTCTTTTCGACGTCGACGCAACCGGGTTGGCGCAGAATAGCTGCTCAGTGCTCGTCGAACGGCGCCGCGCTGCGACGGGATGATGCCGCCGCGCCCTGCGTCACCAATCGACCGATCTCAGGTACGCGAGAGAGGAGATTATCGTCCGGCGAAGCGCGAACGAACGGGGTCCACCCCCGTTCTCGGCGCGAGTCTCCGAGAGCTCGCCGCGGCGAGCCGCGAGCTCTCGCGGAAGTTCTCTCGCGACCGCCGCGACGATCGCGGCTGCGATCCGCGGGGCTGAATGCTGAATACGTGAAACGAGAGCACAAATCTCAGACCTCGAGCCAGAGGTCCTTGGTCCTCGGTCACGCCGATGCAGCACGATCGTTGCAGCGAGTCCGCGAGAGAGTTGCACGATCATGTGACCGTAATCACGACCTATGAAAGTTCCGGAGTGTCTCACGCGTCCGCTGTCTCGAAGGATTTTCCTGTATTTCCGGGATCTTCGGTATTTCTTGTCATCGATTGAAAGTCATTCGCGCGTATACACACGTATCGCCTTTGAGGACATGTATTCGCGCGAGTTCCGCCGCGAATTTCTATCCGATCCGCTCCGTAGTACGAGAGATCGCTCAGGGTAGGTAGGTAGCTGACGAGGGAAAACGGGTCCTCGTCCCTTCGTAATTTGCTCTATTATTTCCTTGGGGAATGCTACGATCTCGCCACCGGCAATCTATATCCGCGACTTCAGACGGCGCTATAAATTGGTGTACTTTGCTCGTTCGCCAGCGATCGTAAAGAAGTTGCTTCCTTAGAGGATACGTTCTTCGAAGATCGGTTGCAACGGGGTGAATTTAATTTTTCTTAATTTTCGAGCCTCTTCTGCAGTAATGCTTATAAAACCTAATCTTCCTAAAATCGACACACAGAAAAAAAAGTCTTCAATCAAGACGAATATATTTAAATTAACGCTATCATTGTTTCATATATAAGCAAGAAAATATTACTTTCTTAGAAGAATTTTATATTCTTGTATTTCAAGAATATTATAAATTAATTTGAATATGTTGTAATTGTCACATAAAGAATACAATAATAAGATTAAACTGTATTATCTTTATAATATGAATATTTTTGGTTTGAAAGTACTGTTATTCTCTATCTAATATTTTTTGCTTTCTATTAATAAAAATTATTTTTGAATAATAAGACTATAATTTTCTTTATTGAATTATATAAAATGTTTTGATGCAAGTAATATTTCTTCGTTTAACGCTATACAATCTCATTTTAAGATTTACATGTCAAAAATAAAGATATTTTTGAAATAAGAATGTTCCTTTTTTCTGTGTAGTCTTCGATAAGATTATAATCCCGAAGACTTTCCACGTAAATTCAATTCAAATATTTTCGAAAGTAAAGAACGATTTTGCTGAAATATCTAAAAATTTGGCTAGATACAGATCTGAAAATAATTTTGTTAAACCATCAAAAGTAACTATGTAGGACACTCAAATAATGCTGCAAAAAGTTTTAATATTCTAGCAACTATTTTGGGCGTCCTACATAATTATTTTGATGACCAAACAAAATTATTTTCAGATCTGTATCTGGCCAAATTTTTTAATATTTCAGCAAAACCATTCTTTCCGTGTGTTCCAACAGTTTCTTGTTTTGGCACAATCGAATATGAGATGGTTTGTCGTTTGCTGATGGAAGATGAATCTTTCTCGACGGATTCGACGTGTTGAATCAATTTTTTCCCGCGGGTCCATTCTCTCTCGCCGCGATTGTCGAAATGGTCGCTTAATTCGGCAAATGTTAGGGAAGTGTTTTGAGTATGCACCCGGGACGCAGAAGCGTTACGCGTCTCGCGAGAGCTTTTACGCGACGGTTATAGCGCGAACGTCGATGTTCCTTCTCGCCAAAGGAGTAGTTAGAGCGTATCTTCAGTCAGACACTGGCCCGTGCTATCCTCTCCTCTGCCCGACTCTTTCGCGCGATATCAGTCAAATATTTTTCAAATTTTTATCTGTCTCGTGAGAGTAATCGGACAAAAAACTATCGCTGTCGAGTTAGAAATAGCTTTTAACGCAGCAACTTGTTACCATATTTGCTGCAAAAAAAAACACGAATTTCGCTTTGCAAAAACATGAGTACGAATTGTCATTTCTCGATAAAATTTATCAAATCAATTATTTACAAAATATTTACTAGCGACTAGAGTGTTTTTAATTGTGATCATTGTGAAGCAAGCATTTTTTATAATTTTTGGATATTTATATAACGTAAAATTTTTTATATTGTATGTTGTTTAAATTTCATATATATTTTGTACACGCATATTAGTTCAATAAAACAAGAGTAATCGAACGTTTCGTATTTTTAACACACACGGAAATTGTATGTTTGAATAAATTTAAAAAAATTATTTTTAATATAGGACGGGCAATTTACGTTTTTTTTTAATAAAAATTTGTCGCGGAGCTTGTGTTTCAACATTCGAAATCTTGTTTACGCTGGCCTGTACTTTTTTATTATTTATTAGTATCGATTTTGCTTTACATAAAACCGATATTTTATACACTTACGATTATTGATTACAGTTTTAATGGATAGGATAGATTAATGGGTAAAATGGAAAAAATTCAATTTACTACTTGAATTTAATAATTGCTTCTTTCTTTCTGCGAGAACGGTATCTGTTCCCTCATTTTACATGATTCGTTTTTCTCCTTTTTTTCAGGTTTATCCTTTCGTGTAATATTTACTGTGAAACTCGTCATCTGTTCTTTACCGTCGAAATGTTATTTACGATTGTTTATAAATATTCGCGTGGGCGGTGTACACGTTTATGAATACGCGTTACGCGCGTATATCAGCTTAATCAGTGCAGATTTGTTCGCGCACGAATGCGATATTTCGTTTCTGTATGCCGTTATTCGATTGCGGCAGTTTTTAGGTCCATTACAATGTCCATTACGAAGCGCGCTCCATGGCGATGGAGATGCTCGACGTGCGCTGGCACGTTAGTGAATTTTCGCCGCACAGGAAAGAGAGGCATAGGTTATTGATTATCGTGAATGGCTTTATAAATAACTGATCGTGTAGGAGCACCCGTCGGAGACGCGTAAATATCGCTTGGCGAGTCGTTCTTTAAAATCGCTACCGATACTACCCGGATGCCCCGCGATATCCGGCGGAATTGTGGACGCTCTCGAGCGAGAAACGCGTCGATTATTGAATCGCGGAATCGCGAAAGATCTTTGCTATACGCTCTTGCGAGATCAGGAAGATTGCTGCGTACTAACGAGGAAAAAAATGCCATACGAATCTTGTTTAAAATACGCAAATTAAATCGAATTGAGGAATTCATTTCTGCGAAATTAAATCTAATTTACAGAAATCAGGAATTTTTAAATATATCGTATTTCCATCGGCTTACAAACGAAGCATAAATGTGTGATGGAATAATTTTGCAAAATACCTCGTAAATCTCCGTTTCCGTTTATTAATAAACAGCCACGTAATTTAAGCTAAATGCGTCCTGCATCCGGCGAAAATATTCCACCGGCTAAATTTCCTACCTATTTATTAATTCACGCATCAGAAGGGTAGTTTTATACGTGACGTTTTAAAGTTCTGCATGTGCAGAAAGAAAGCGCGTTTAGTTCGATGCATAAGAAAAGAAGGATTACAGAGGAATTATGAAAAAGTTACAGCCTCTTACGTGAGTTAAATTAATGATACGTTAGATTTTTGCTGCATTAGGTTTTCGCAAGAAGCTCTATGAATTTTTTCACTATTTATGCCAGGAGGGTCGGATATCGCGATCGATTAGGGGATGCTCTTTCAAATTGCTGAAGGTACTGATGCGCGGTATATAGGGCGGCAGTAATAGATTGACCGGAAGCAAGCTGTCCATCGCACCCATGTGGGATCTCTTCTGTATGGATAATACTTCCAGTACGAGTACCAGTTAGTGTAGCCGTTGATAAATGAAAATTACAGCGTGATTTACTTATACGACGCGATAATGGCTTGTTCATCGTCAAATCTAATGTGTTTTTCTCGTGATTGAGAATATCTGTTCCATTCCTCTTTCTTGAATAAATATCGATAGATCTGATTGTATTAGTCGACGCTTTGTTCAAGAATTTAAAAGACTCACACGTGAGAAAATTTATACACAATGCACGAAGGAGATCAATAAATGGTGTCCAGTACGTGACTCGAGCAAAACATAAATGATAAAAAATCAACCTTATAGTTTCTGCAAAATTTAAATTGCATTCGCACCAAATCATGCATACTTCCGCTATCCGTCGCAAAATGAAAATGTCAAGGGCTGCTTCCAGTAAAGGAGAATTATCTTGTTACTTATGATTTTTCTTCTTTTCTTCACGGATTTGTTACCATTGGAATATACAGAAATGAGTTTAATTTTAATATCGTCACGTTGACAATAACGAATGGAATTATTTATGTCACACCCTAAATTGAAACGTTTCATGCGATCCAAAATGACATTATACATTTTCGTTTATAAATACGACCACTCGATAAATGTCACCATTTTTTTAAATTTCGCAACGGGTATCAATGAAGAAACATTGTAATAACGCTGATTGAAAATACGGTGAAATGCGGCATGTGGCTGCCATCGCGATATTTACTGAAGAAGGCGAGTAATTATAATCAAAGTTAATTGAAAGCCAAACCGCGCCCAACTTTTCTTACTTCGACCTCACGTTTAAGTAATTCTGATATTAAAAAAATTAAGTTCTCGCGGGAATAATTTTATCGTGGAATATTGTGACATCGAATTATAAATTCTTGATTGGGACGAACCAGAAATATTGGATAATAAAATGCGCACAGATAGAAATTTCATTGTGCGGCTCAACTTGGTCGATCGTTGTTTTAATAATCCTAGGTCGATGCTCAACTTTACTTGTGCAAACAATTCGGTGACATATTGGGTTTGCTCTTTCCATAGTCAAGAATTACATTTTTCGATAAATATCATAATCCGCATAATCGTTCACATATCGGTTAATTTTATCGTTAACCTTTATTCTAAATAAATTTTTCAACTTCAATACATCGCTATTACTTAATGTATACATAAAAAGGAGCCCTTTTTATGTAATGAGAGTCCTCTGAAAGAGAGAGGACTTTCATCGTAAGAATTTTCGTCATATCGAGTGTCCGTCACTTGACTCTTTATATGTGCCACACGAAACTTCAGCTTGTCCATTGTGGTAATGGACTTAGAATTGGTCTCTTTGACAGGACACTTTGCGGTTTCTCTGCTTCATCAGCAATTGACAAGGGACCCTAATTGTTCGTTTAATTTGTCCACATATTTCCGCCCACCTTCAAACGATCAGCTATAATATGTTCCGCTTATGACACGATAATGGAAAGATATTTTTTTAGAAAATGATCTTATGTCGCATTCTTGAGTATAATTAAATGATAAAGAAGAGGAGAACATTAGATCTTAAGTAGCTTAATATTTTCAAATTTGTTGGTAATTACGACTGATTAATGTAGATAAAGAGTGATATAATAGATAACGTAGGAGTTTTCATTAAACCACGTATAAATGCGTATTACTGAAAGTTGTATGCAATTTGCCTGAAAATCTATAAACTCGGTGGAAACTATTTAGTTTGTTCCAACAACTGTCACGTATCCTCGTGAAAACATTGCTCTTCATGGCTACATCATGCCTCTTTACCGCTTTAACTTCGTAATTTTGTTGAAATTCGTGCTCAAGCTTCGGTGGCAATTTAATTAATGTGAATGGAATCTGCCTCCAATAGGATATTTTCTAATTAATGTATGTTTACGTATAGTTAACGTACATACACATGTCGACGAATCATTAGGACATTAGGAATGATGATAATCATTTCCATCATGCATTTTCATAGTTGGTACTTCATAAACATATTGTAATTAGATGTGCGCTGGTCATTGGGGCATCGGAACGTGTTAAATGACCAGTAAATTCACAAAGCCCAGGCAAAGTTACGTGTAATTAACTGGAAGATCTACAAACCTACATAGAGAAGCAGTTTGTTCACGCAGCTGTTATGAATTTTTGTGGCTACGTCAAGCGTTTTGCAGCAATGCGCGATCGCATTTACGCAGATATCAGCAAAAGAGAGACACGATAACGGTTATAAGTACAAAAGGCTATAAAAATGCAGAAGAAGTTTGCGTAATGTATTCGCCTTGATACGCTCTTTTATCGCCATAAAAGTGATAAAATCGAGAGAGGAGGAGAGAGCTTTGTAACTGGGAGATCTATCGAAATTTAAAACGAGAATCTTCCGCTCTTCTCGCCGATTGTTCTTGTTCTGTGAAATCACTCGTATTACGATACGCTTCGAGTTCTCAAGTCACTGACGATACCGGGTTTGCTCAAGACGCTTACAAGCGATGTCGTTAATATGAGGGAAAAGCTGCGACACTAAAGTCTCTCGGTATGCAAGTTGAATTATACAAGTTCTCAACTCTTTCGTTCGTCCCTCCCTAAATTCAATTTCTACTTACCGTTGTTAGCACTTCATATCTTTATACCTGTTATATAATCGTATAAAAGCTTATATGTATTTCATGATGGTTAAGTGACCTGGTTTAGCTAAAGTACTTGCACGTAATTTTATAGGGTCCTTCGACGAACGAAGCGTCAGGGGGATCAATATAATTTCGAACTTCACGGCAAAAGTCCTATTACGTGCGTACGTGCCGAGAATTATTAAGATTAAGTTGAGTGCGTGAAGAATTGAAAGTAACTTACAGCTACTCGTATAAATTATTATCTCCCAGTTTTGCGTTTTGCGGCGGAACTTTGCTGCGTAACTGGAAGAATATCCAACTTGCGCGAGTATGTAAATTAATATCGCGCTTCATACATATAGTAGGCTGCGTATACCGTTGCAACGCCGAGTCGCGCTTTTAAACAGCCGGTTTTAATTTTATGCGAGTGTTTGTTATAATTAAAGTTGTACCGACAAAATGAAATTCGTTGGTACCGCGCTGGCGGCAACGCGAGAGGAGAAACAGAATATACGTATATGTACGCGATGAATGGCGTTGCCGTATCTCGCGGACGTTTTTGATTCGACTAGACCCGTTCGGAATTTAAATTTATGAAAACTACGAGGCTTTTAAGCAGCTGCTTATATCCCCGCAACCTTTGTGCGTGGAAGATAGATCAGCGGAATAAGCTTCCTTAGAGCGAACAGCAATTTCCCTACGAGAAGAATCCATCAGCGAAATCTGGCAAGGAAAATACACGATGGAACAGGGCTATATATACGCGGCACGATAATATTCCGCCCAATTTTTCTTTTTATTGCGTAAAACTCGTTCCGTAAAATATGAAATACATTTGACTATGCATGTACAATGGTCGTAGTGAGCTCCCTAGGAATGTCCTACAGTTCTGATATAGTCAAACACATTTCTCATATTCTTGAATTCTTCTCATGCAGCTAAATTACTTCTAACAGAAATTGTAAAACGTGACGTAATATCGCGCGGCAACGCAGCTGCGATGAAGGAAAACGGAATAGGTATCGAATCGATCCGAAATCAGAGCTCTCTATTGGAGAAGTGACATGTGTCGGATAACGAAGTGATTAAGGCGTAACTTATCAGAGTTACAATTACTCTGTCAAACTAGCCGCGTAATGCGAAGCGATTAGAACGCGTGGCTTAAACTTGAAGCAACTGGGAAAGCCGGCTATTTAGAAGTAATGGGAAAGTACTTGGCGTTCAACACTATCCGGTATTAAAGTATCCTACACGGAGAAGATTTTATATTAAAAATTACTATGTATGACAGTGGCCGTGGACCATTGCTGGAATTATAAAAATTTTTACTATGTTATTATATTAATAATTAATTATTAAACTTTTTTGTGAAAGCATAGTAAAAATTTTTATAATTCCAGCATGGTCCACGGCTACTGCCATACATAGCAATTTTCAATATAAAATTTTCTCCGTGTAGCGTTGAGTAAAACGTTGATACTTGTTTTACGCATTATCTGTTTGCTCCTCTCGTTTCGCGGGTTTCACTGGCAAAACTTTATGCGCTGCATCTTACATGAACAGCCGAAGACTATTTCGATCATTTCGCAGAGTGCTCGTGATCATAAATTTCAGTCAGGTCAATCGCCAGTCTGCTATCTCTTGCGTGCATTTACGAGCAAATTCGATTGAGAGATGAATCCCGTAGGAATCGATATGCCAGTTCAGTGAGTAGTGAGTTCGAGATCCTGCTGGAATAGTAAATAGGATACGAATTTCAGGAACAATGTAGATATATATTTTTCCCAGAAACATCTCTCGCATTCGTATACCTTTTAGAACACGTTATAACATTTTTTTCTATTCGTTTTTCTTTCCTACAGCTATTTAATGTTTCTTCATTAATTTTCTCTCATATTCTAATTCAGTATTTTTCTTCCTTATAAAAGTTTCTCTGTGTAAAGAGATTTTTTAAAAATAAAGTTATACGTTACTTCCTACCAAGACGACAGTGTAGAACGTGAATTAAATTTACATCCGGACCCCCATCAAAAGCGTATCCCAGAACTTATTATTGAATAATACTCCGCGCAATATATTTTATCTTTCAGCTATGTGCCACCGTACTTTCCTCGGGAAAATTCGACATCTCTTATAAGTGCGTTTCTACTTTTGTCGAGTTTCAGCGTCGAAATTTCATTTTGCGATAGAAACTTGGTAGTGACATCCCGTGTCATGCGATTTAAATCTCCCTTTTGTTTCCTCGGTCCTCATGCGCGCAGACGTTTTGTCCTCCTTCCGGAAAATCGAACATTTTCCAAAGTGGAAGTTTGCTACAGACGGAATACGTAGAACGTGCCGCAATGTCGATTTAACCCCTTAGCCGCTAAAAGCGACTATTGTTACTAGCAAAGCAACCCTCCTTGTATATCCAAGAGCATCTATAGCTCCGCAAATCGCAGCGATGATGTCACGCAGTATTGCAGTAATGGTTACAACATATTCGCGCTGTTGTTTTAATGGAGAAGTATAAGAGTATATTGCGTAATCTTCATTTGCTTTATAATCTTTCTTGCATTATTTTGTTAAGTTATAGCGCCGTGAATATATTAGCGTAAAGATCAATTTAGCACGCTAGCGTGATAACGAGATGAGAACCTTCACTCATTTTTAGAAACCAAATTTTTATTTATCATCTGAGCATCATTATCGCTTTTTCTGATATTGTACTAAAAAAATTAATGAATAAACAAATAAGTAACTTTTAGTAGGAAAAAAAATGCTAGCAAATATTACAAATATGATGGATGTGCTGTAATTCGAGGTGAAAAGACGCAAGTGTATTTTTACAATACTTTTATATTGTTCTCTGGTATCATTTTCTTTGTTTAACCTACGGTACTCGAATTTCCGGGCGTGAAGCTTTCCTCTTTCGTTTTATAACAGCAAGCATATACAGGGATAAAAACGGTTTTACTGCTCGCAGAGTCCGTCCAGAACTTTTATCACCCTGTGTTTCCGAGGAATTTGCAAACAGTGTGCCTGTATGTAATCAGTCTACGCTATTTGCCGCGTTTGCTTTTACAATATAAATTTTCTATTGCAAAGTATTTCTGTTGCATGCGCAAACCGTGCATACAAGCAGATCTTCATGCACATTCTTCCGAAACTGGGTTAAGTCTCGAATTAAATTTTCCCTTACCGCGGTAAAACCGTCTTCGTCCACCGGGGAAAAAAGATCCAGCAAACTTTTCGATGTAGCATTTGCCGTGTATTTACACGTTCTATTTTATTGTGTCCGCGCAATACGAGTAACCGACGTAACTCTATTTTTATTTGCCACATATATACACGGGACACGGCGATAATGTAAAAATCAGTCATGCGTGATACAACGAGGTACAGAGGGTGTCATAAAATTAGCTCCCGTATATTTGTTCGAAATTCAGTTTCTAATTATCGATGGAAAAGAAGCATTCCGTTCGCTCTGTCTATATTAAGGTCAGAGTACACTCATCAAAAGTCAATTCAATTACAATCTCATTTCAAGGAATTTATAAAGAAAGTTTCACAGAATAAACGATTCTGTCCCCTATTACAGATGGTATAATCCGTGGGAACCGATGACCGATTCGATCTGCGATCCTTGCTGAAATCAGCCGATCGATCGTCGATCGTCGTAAGCGGGGCAGGGGATCAAGATGTGACGCGCAATGTATCTTTGACGGCTTCGCATTAAAGACCGGACGCATAGCGCTGGACTTAACAGTAAGTGCTTTGTCATTCGGCGGAATTGCATAACAAATTGCCGTCGAAAAAGATCGTTAAATCTCGAGAACGACGAAGACAATCAGTCAGTTAAGAATTAAGGCCACGATTTCGCCCAGGAAATCCAATTATTTTAGAGTACTTTACCGGAAACTTTCTTCCGGTGTTTCTGACTTACTTTTAAAGCCCTACTGCATTTTGATTTTGTTCGCAGCGAGTACAATTAACGGTGATTTTATTGTATCGCCGTCGCATACGTGACTACACTGCAAATCCAAGCGTTTTTTAGCTGAAGCTCTTCTTACACATTTATTGCCGTTTTAAATCATGTCATTTAGCACGATTGAACGTATTAATTTTTAATTTATTACGCTTAAACGTGTTAAATCACGTAACCTAAAACGGCAAAAAAGATGTGAAAAGAGCTTCAATCAAATGTATCATTTTCGATTTTTTTAGATGTTTACGCGTGTAAAAATAACACGCTTGGATTTGCAGTGCATACGATTAAAAACGACTAAAATTATTTTTAAGATCTTTATTAGTATTATTAGAGTAGGGGAACCCGGGGCATAACGGGAACGCTAAGGTTTATACAAGTTTACAACGTATTAAAAATAAATAAATGAACTTTAAATTTAATTTTCTATATCGCCAGTAGTAATAAACACGTGTAATAAATTTTTTTATGTCGACCCAACTGGCAAGAGATGGTAATCTATTGGTTACAACGTATCAACCATACGGATTGTGGT
>NJRQ01000024.1:309870-347058 GCA_003063805.1 Aphaenogaster ashmeadi | reverse complement strand
ACGCATTATATAATTTCTAGTATCTTTCAGCTAAAAATAATATATGAAAACTGAAAACAGCACGCGGGTAGGGACATCTAACAGTAATAATTTCCATACATTTCATTACATTTCCATACATTTCCATACATTTCATTACATGGCAGCATCTCTGTAAAAAGATATCGACCATATCCCATTATACCCCGTGGTCCCATTATGCCCCGCTTTTCCCTATTATTAAATGGATTATCAATTTAATCCAACGTGATATTACTATTCCGGCTTCAGCTAAAAAGACTGCGTTTCAAGTCCGAAAAGTAATCGGCGCGTACACTGCAAATCCAAGCGTATTATTTCTGCACGCGTAAACATCTAAAAATTACACATTTGACTGAAGCTCTTTTGACATCTTTTTTGCCGTTTTAGATTACGTCATTTAATACGTTTAAGCGTATTGAATTAAAAATTAATATACGTTCAATCGTGTTAAATAACATGATTTAAAACGGCAACAAATGTGTAAGAAGAGCTTCAGCTAAAATAACACGCTTGGACTTGCAGTGTAATTGGCTGAGCTGTGAAGTGTATATATATAAATTCACGCGATAAAAATATTATTAGGCAAGAAAGATCCAGCCCGATCGAAAAATAGCCTGATCCTTTATATACTGTGTTGCTCACATATTTGAACAATATTTACTTATTAATTGTAAACTCATTTTGTTTATTAGTGAAAGTTGAACACATTCCGCTTCCACGATTTGGATTCAGCACAGTATATTTGCCCAGTTTAATTACGAATACGGAGGATTCTGTTTAATTATTATTGTGTGAATACTCTTTAAATAGTTCTGCTGTAAATACCGCTCATATACCGGTTATATGAATTGAAAATTAAATAACCTTTTAATTACGTAAACGACGAGAGATTTACAACCCATGACCTGATTCGCGATTAATGTCAGAACAGGCTCCAAATATTCGACAAGTGCCCTTTCGCGTTCATGCCAATTGCGCTTCATCGATTGCTATTGAGAGACAGAGGCATGGCATTCCGCTGTTAATACTCCGCACTCGGAACATTACGAGTTAGCGTTTGATTTACTAATGAAGTGAACGATACACGCTAATACGCCGCGCGTATAATTCTAATACTATTATCCGTTTGTTATTGTCTCATGTTAAACTCATGAAATCAATAGTCTTTTGTCATTGCGCGAGTACGCCGTCGCGTCTCTATAATGGCAAAATATTACGAGCATGCCGCTCAAATGCGCTCGAAATACGAGAGAAATAATTTTTACGCTGGTAATTATTATTTTACGCTTGCTGGAAAAAAACCATTAAAAACAGAGAACTGCATTTAGCATTGGACGCTTAAAGAAATACGCGCTTTGTACCTTGTTTCATTAAATAGAACCTTTTTTCATAAATAAAGATTTTGATAAACAATATATACCGTAAATAATAGATATATATATATATTTTTTTTTACAATAAAAAGAGAGAGATTGTTTAATCCTAAATAAATTACTATGGCGTGCGATTTAGAGGCGTCATCAATAGGACGGAACGACAATGCATCAATATAACAATACACAAAATGTTATTTAAATTGGGCTTTGGAATTGGAATCGATTGTACTTCCCGTTCTAATCAAAACTCGGAAACAACTATGAGTTACTGCAGTTGACGCACTTTAATTGGGATATTCTAGTTATAAGCTTAAGCAAACTGAAATTCTATGGTAGAGCTACGCCATGCAACAAATTAAGCGAATCGGAAATATTTCTCAACATTTTAAGCGAATGGGGAAATGTTTCCCTCGATTCTGCATATTTCCATCTCGATGTTCTCGATTTTTTGGTTATTACCGCGGTAAATGGATTTCAATTTGGCGAAAATTTGAGCGAGCTGAAGATGCTGCGGGGAGATCGGAACGTTTTGTGTATAGAATTGCGCGTTTCAAGCGGTTACTTCGATAGCATTTTCCGGCGGAATTACAAAAATGCATTCTGGCGAAACAATGCGCGCAATCGATTCAAAAATGTGACGGGAATGCTGTGCATAATTGCTGCTCGAGAACACAAGATGGTCTGACGTTCACCCTCGTATTCCTGCGCATCGACGTATAAGGACGTGGTCGCGCGCGCCGACGTCACGTTACGTTACACCGTATCGCGCTGCGGCACGTGAAGTAGAATTTATCGATTGCGCGAAATTTATCTCACGTGACGCGATACCGACGAAAAATATGCAGCCCCCGTTCAGTCCACGCCTCACGGAATTTTAAGGACGGCAATTTATGTGTGTGCTCGGCGCGGTGGACGCGAGTGACGCGGGCTACTTTTAACCCGCTCCACCCGGAAAATTCCAGCGTCCGGTGAGCGAGACGCGGGTCGCGCGACGTTTTTAGGAAAATTTCGTCGCTCGCGTAGTTTTTTTCTAAATGGCGATCCTGCACGGCTCGGGCTTGTAATTCAGTTGAAGGTGCGAAACCCCGCTGGCGATGGAGTTGTAATCGAATTGTTTGGGACGACGCGTTCAGTCATGGACGCTGTCGGCGGTGCGAGCTCTAACTTCATTCCTCTTTTCTCTCTTTTTCTTTTTTTTTTTTCTCTCTTTCTCTCTTTTTTAACGAAAACTTGTAATGTGCAGTCGAGCGAATTTCACTGGTGAACTGTCACGCGCAGAATTACGTGCACTTCGCAGCTCGAAATACTCGCGGCGAAATAGTCCGTATTATCTGTAAAGTCTTCCAACTCCGCGCATCCGCCGGCGACGCCTTAGCCGCCGTGATTAATAAGTTTCGCGCGGTTTTAAATATTAAGAGGTTTCAATATTACGATTCTATGGACGTTGCGTGTACGGAGAACGAATTCGTGTGTGCGCTGAATACACTACGTTATTAATAACTTGGTGGTTGAATTTAAGCGATCAATCGCGTATGTACTTCTGCGGGTAAGTGGAACGTAATGCTATCGATTTAAAATCAGCTCCGATCGTCTCCCCTTTCCTACGGCTGCTGTATGAGAATCCCCCATCGGAATGAAGAACACGCCTTTACACGGGATACAGCAATCGATCAAATCGGATAAGCTTACAAAGCCGATCTCGAACGATGTTACGTATTATGAAAGTTCCGTGATTGCTCTAATCAAATACGGCTCGATACGCCCCGCTTTGGCCGGCAAAATAGCCGAGCTCGGATATTTCGCTGGTTGATTCCTGAGAGCTCCGACGGGGTAATCCCGCCCGCAATTTTTCTGACGATTAACATCTTTTAACGATATGATTCTTTCCCTCTTTCATCTCTCGCATTTTGCGGTTCGCTGATTCGTCGGGACGGCTATTAAAAGCGCCCATTGAGCTCCCGCCTGAAAAGCACTCCCCTGTATCGCGGTGCTTTCGTCCCCTTTCGGCATTAACTAAATCAATATTTACCTCGTAGGGGAACATGTGTAATAATGAAGTTTGACAGTTCCCTCGCGCTTTAAATTGGTCGCACAGAAGCCGAGAGAAGGACAGACGGAGAAAAGAGGGAAAGAGAGAGAGAGAGAGAGACAGAGAGAGAGAGGGGAAAAAGAGAGAGACTCCGAGTACCCTCGGATGATGAAGTACCCGACGGTTTTGACACGACACAAGCGGCAAACGGAATGGAGTTACTACGAGGGAGCGATGTTTTCCCGGATTTCCAAGTGGTAATTATGCGGAAGTGAGAGAACGTGAAAAATGTTATTCCGCGCGACTCTTTTGCGTTTCGCGTCGCGCGATCGCTATCTCTCCGAAAGGGCGAGAAAGAACTTGGATTTAAGGATGTGTATCGGAGGTACAATCTTAGACAAAAGTGCATGAAATTTGAAATACTTGAATATCTACGCCTTACGCATAGTAAATCTAGATGTTGGAATCTTATTTTTATTCCTAGAAAGGTATTTCCAGCATTATTTGCGGTTCCTTTCATTTATGAACCTAAACTTTTGATAGTGAAAATGCCAATTTTCCCAAGTTACAATTTATTTCTTTAAAACGGTGTAGTGAAGACAATTGAAACTTGGCAGATATTTTCATCTATCCGTATACTAGACGTACAAAGAAATTAAAAACATTGGTACTATTTCTTCATTTTTTCAGCTGTTTTATCCGTCAAGATCGTCTCTTTCCACAAGAAAGAAAGAAAGAAAGAGAGAGAGAGAGAGAGAGAGAGAGAGAGAGAGAGAGAGAGTGTAAATTCAGTAAAAATTAAAATAACTCAGCAACCGTTTAGTGGATTCGTTTAAAAATTTGTGCAGCACACCAGGAAGACTAGAAGAACAATCTCACAAATTTTTATTACGACTTTGTACTATTTTGAAGATAGGTCCAATACATCCTTAAGAAAGCCGCCTCGTTCGAGGCGGAGTTTCCTCGACGCGACGCGACGCGACGCGACGCGACGCGACGGCCCGATATCGAAAAGGCGTCTTTAACGGTCCGGGGAGCACGAGCTCCGATCGCGGGAATGCGAAATCGTACCTTGCCATCTCACGCGCGGCGTTCGGTCGCGTTGACCGTTTCCTCCGTGAGAATATATACGCCTATCGTTAAAGCCTGTATTTTTATTGGCGACGCGACATTTCCTGCGCCGGGAGCGTGACAAAAGCTCGGCTGCTTGCCGAACACTCGGCGCGGCGCACGAAAATGGAAACATTTTCCGCGCTTTCAGACCTACCGCAGGCTCTCGTGCAGAAAATAATACCTCGTGCGTGCGGTCGAATATATGTGCCGCAATCTGCGACCCGATAATTTATGACACGGAGAAAAAGCGCCGCATGGATGCATGATGTTGCGATTTATTGGGGACGTTAATGCAATTTTACCTATTGTTACATTTTCAAGTCTAGCTGTATGATTTGGTCTCCGTGAATACGCATCCGCGAATAATGATGATTATTTAACTGTGACCGTGTGACCGTGGGTATATTTATTTAAACAGCGTAAACACTGTTAAATAAACTTAGCTTTCCTACATAAATAAATGCCTAAATAAATAGGACTATAAATCCACAAGAATTAGTGATCAGTGATAGAACATTTAAATTCTTCGTGAATAAAAGTGTTAACGGGTTAGAAAAAATAGAATGGGACGGACAAGTTCAAAGTGTTAAACGTTCCCTTAAACTGAATGAAAAGAGTACGCTGTTATTTTTGTTTAAATCGTCGCTGAACATTTTTCCTCTACACTTCTACAGTTACAAGCGATTCGGCAACGTGAAAAAATTGCGAACTTTTCAAAAGTGTTTCGAATCGTTTTCGCACACGCACACGAGAGGTATATGTATCTCTGTCCTAGCGCTTTGATACGGCTTCTATCTGCCTAAACTCAACTCGTGGATCAACGTTATTGCCGGTCGAAAAGTTTGATTGAAATTGGAGTGGCGAATGCCAATCGATTTCCGCAACCGTGCAAGATTTGGCGGAAGAAACGCGAAGTCTGTATTAATTTTCGTTTGAAATGACATTTCAAACATGTACCTCGCGATCGTATTACTCGAAATGTTTACAGCTGCGATTTTGTACGGAATTTATATTCCGCGTATCAAACGTTGCTTAAATGTCATTCGAGCTGTATAAACGTATTCGTTCGCTGGACCTTTTAATTCCGAAGCTAGATTGACTTTTGCATATATTTAAACCGATCGTATTAAACTTTAGTATCAGAGTTGTGGATTCACATTACAAATGCTGGGATCGTTTGCTAAAGCAAACAAAGAAAAAGAGGGAGAGAGTACGTGGAAAGAATTGTCTTGCCAATGATGGCTGCGTGATACACTAAACGATCTGACTTGCAGAGGATATCCTGGACGACATGAACTCGAGCGGAGAGCCCGGCGGAACGATGTCAGAAGATGGAGTCGGAGGCTGCGGCGTTCCGGAGGAGGAGACGGGCTCGAATCTGCCGACATGGGAGGCGGTGGCAGCCACGCTGACTTTGGGCTTCCTTGTGCTGGCGACGGTGTTCGGCAACGCATTGGTGATTCTAAGCGTGTTCACGTACCGGCCACTCCGAATCGTCCAGAACTTCTTCATCGTCTCGCTGGCGGTGGCCGATCTCGCGGTGGCGATACTCGTGATGCCGTTCAACGTAGCCTACCTGCTGCTGGGCAAGTGGATCTTCGGCATCCATCTGTGCAAGCTGTGGCTGACATGCGACGTGCTCTGCTGTACCGCCAGTATCCTCAATTTATGCGCCATCGCGCTGGACCGTTACTGGGCGATCACCGATCCAATCAATTACGCTCAGAAACGCACCCTCAAACGAGTCCTCGGGACGATCGCCGGCGTGTGGATCCTCTCGGGCGCGATCAGCTCGCCACCGTTGGCCGGTTGGAACGACTGGCCCGAGGAACTGGAACCGGGCACGCCCTGTCAGCTCACTAGACGACAGGGCTACGTCATATACTCGTCACTGGGCTCCTTCTTCATACCATTGCTACTGATGAGCCTGGTTTACCTGGAGATCTTTTTGGCGACGCGCAGGAGGCTGCGGGAACGGGCCCGACAGAGCAGACTGGGCCCGGTACAGTCCACCAGACACCGCGAGACCGACGATGCCGAGGAGTCGGTCAGCTCAGAAACGAATCACAATGAGCGCTCGACGCCCCGTCTACAGGCGAAGCCGTCGCTGATCGACGACGAGCCGACCGAGGTGACGATAGGTGACAACGATCGTCGTACCACCGCGTCTACCAGACGAGGTGCCGCCGGCGATGCCGTTCCCGTCACCTCGACCGTCTACCAGTTCATCGAGGAGCGACAGCGGATCTCGTTGTCCAAGGAGAGACGCGCGGCGAGGACCCTAGGCGTCATCATGGGTGTCTTCGTCGTCTGCTGGCTGCCGTTCTTCCTCATGTACGTCATTGTGCCGTTCTGCCCGGCCTGCTGCCCGTCTGAGAGGATGGTGTACTTCATCACGTGGCTCGGCTACGTCAACAGCGCTCTCAATCCCCTCATCTACACGATCTTCAATCTCGATTATAGAAGGGCGTTTAGGCGGCTGCTGCGAATCCGCTGAGCCCCCGCGGCCGTCGCGTTTGGCCCCTGGGCTTCGGCAGACGAGGGGGATCCTCGCGATTCCGTTCGGCGTCCGGTCGTCCGAATCCCTCTCGCCGATCGCGAGCCACGCGGAACCTCGCGGCGATCGCTTGCAACAGCCCCTACGCCACGACTTCTATACTCGCGGGATTTCCGTCTGCTACGGGAGTCGTTAAGTAAGTTCTTCGTCCAGGGAAAAGCGCGTCGCTCGTCAGTATCGTGCCAGGGTAGCGATGCGTCGCAATTAACGGCAATTTAGACGTCTCGCTCACCCTTATCGTTTGTTCGCGCGCAGCTCGTTTTATTACGCGGTGGAAACCTCACGCAGTCAGCACAGAGACGACGAGATGACGACGACGAGTCACGAAACGGCGAAGCGTTGCGGAGCAAGAGCTCGGAGCAAGTAAGTTACCAGCAAATTCGCAGTATTATTACTGTTTTACGCCAAGTTACGAACCTACCCTACGAAACTTGATAATTTATTTTCAACTACCGCGCTTAATTAAGCTATCGATCCTGTTAGCGCGAGCAATTACTTATCCAATGAATAGCGATGAAGAAAACACGGCCATAATTCCTTTACCGAAGAAGCACAGTTATTTACATCGAAGAAGAGAGAAACGTGCGTAAATTTCGTCAGACGGTAAATTACGATGTCTCAAACAGACGTAACAGGAGAAGATTAAAGATCGTACGCGCGAAAATTATTAGAATTGGTAGAGTCAATCTGTCCCCTAGTATTCGGCTCCTAAATCAAACGTTTACAAAGTTTTCGAACTATTACGCGACTTTCCAAGTAAATTATTTTTTTTTATGGGACGAAAACTCGAACGCCATAAGAATCTCGAAAATTTCCTTCAACTGGTATAACGGATTGCCGCGGCTACGAGAGAGCCCGAAGAGCGATGTGCACTTACCGTCGGAACTTCCTTGAAAATTTATCAGGGATTCCGAGAAGACGTTGAGAAAATGGATACGGTTTCATCCGAGAGATGCACGAAGCGCATCGCAATCAAGATTGGCAGCCAGACCGGCGCTAATTCGTCCCTGAGGCGCTTTCAAGGGCGAAAGTTGAGGGGAAACTTTCTGGGGAATGATAAAGGAAATTATGCTTCCTGTGTTGGCCGGCTTCCCCGAATATCATTATGTAAACCTTGGTCGGCTCTCCGTATGAATTCTCTCTCTCTTCCGTGGTTTTGATGATCAATCTAGCTGCGCTGGAAGATGATTAATGATTGAATTTAGCGCCCGAGAGCGTGTAAATGCGATTTATCACTGGATCAATAATGCTCGATACCGGATTGTAATGGAATCGAGGTCATCGGGCAGGTCTCGCGAGAAACCACTCGTCGTTCCTTTCCTCGTCGCGCGCGCACAGTTTCCGTCTCCCAGACGCACGAGAGCAAAAGAAATGATCTCCGTAGAGCGAGTCGAGTAACTGTCTGTTGATTTAGCAAACGCGCGTCGACGAAAGAAGGAGACGTGCTTTTCTTCCACCAACGACAACGGAGAAATAATAGTACGTGCGTTTTAGGTAGAGCCGGTAGACGTGCGTACGTCCACCGAACGTTTAACAATTGCAAGTATTACGGTTGTGAGTAATTAATAGTACTATCTCGTGCGCCTCGAACGCCGGGGCGCACGTAGCGTAAGGAAAAGCAGCGTAAAGGCCCACGCACAATAAAAAATATAAGTAACAAGGAACAGATATTACACGGAGAAAATTTTATATTAAAAATTGCTACACGGAAAAAACAGTAAGGTTGCCACAACCACAATAATAGTAACATTTGGTACAGCCACGTCCTGTGGTTGTGACAACCACATTGATGTGAAGGCAACTATATGCATTTGGTACAGCAAACATAGTGAATGTTGAGACAAACATATATAGATGCACTACACAAAACAATGTGAATGTGACAACCACAGGACGTGGCTGTACCAAATGTTACTATTATTGTGGTTGTGGCAACCTTATTGTTTTTTCCGTGTACGTATGGCAGTGGCCGTGGACCATTGCTGGAATTATACAAATTTTTACTATGTTATTATATTAACAATTATATTAAACTCTTTTGTGAAAACATAGTAAAAATTTTTATAATTCCAGCATGGTCCACGCCTACTGCCATACATAGCAATTTTTAATATAAAATTTTCTCCGTGTAGCGGAGTGGGATGAGGAAGAAAGAAGAAAGAAGATTCTTCCTTCTTCCTTCTTCCACATCCCAATCGCTAATATCTGTTCCTTGTTCCTTATATTTTTGATTGTTCGTCACCGCCGCCGCCGCCGCCGCCGCCGAGGCGGTCGTTTATTCGGGGCGTGACGTTAACAACGCCGACCCGCAAAATCTCTGCGGTTTCACGACGCGCGCGGTCGCGTCGTATAGAGTCACACTTTAAACCGCCTCCCGACGTATTCACGTTGACACGCGCGATTATATCGTCACGTACCGCTACAAAAGTTTCCCGGAATCACCGCTATTTATTATAATGACGGCTCTCTCAGCTTATTAATAGACGGTTTTTCCTTAGAACTCGGATGGCAAGACTATCGTTCATTCCAACTTTTTTATGGCCAACTTTCGTGACGATGGCTCCTGCATCATGATTTACAATTCTTCGTCTCAACTCGTCGTCGAAACAGGTTTCGCTCGTAAATAATAGAATAAGTGAGCTTTCGTTATTCATTTATATCCTCCAGAAGTTTTGTCGACCAACTTTTGCCGTTCCGCAACAATATAAGTATCGAACGAGGACTGTGCATTTCATTGAAAGTCCTTCAGCAAACGGAAATGTTCCCGATTGTCGAAACTTTTTGCTATTAAGGGTGGTTTCAAAGTACAACTCTCTCAAGTGAATGTCCATTCTTGCATCTCTCTGCTGCCGGTCAATGGAGGCATGTATCGGTGATTACGGGATACCGTGGTAGATCTGCGTACACGCACACACGTACACACATACTTACACGTACATCCGCATACCTTGACATACGCGAAGTACTATTTATATGACCACAATTTAAAGTATCTTTAAGGGTAAAAACGAGGGAACAGGCGGCGAGAAACCTCGCCATCTCCTCGAGTGCCGCGCCAAACGGACAGATTGAGGTGAACCCTAGATAAGAAGGGCGGGGAAAACTAGATCGGATGGTCACACGACTCGGTTGTAAGCTCGTCACCAGGGCACTCTATAATAAGGTTGTGATAAGGTTGTGAGAACACGTTCGTAGCCGTGCTACGAACGACATAAGATTTTTAATTACTAGGATAGGGAACATTTCTTTACTCGAGTTATACTCTTCGATGCAGCGTTGCCTCCTACCCAAGAGAGGGGGGGGGGGAAAGAGAGCGAAAAAAAAAACGGAGAACCAACGCTACGAAGGCTCCGAATTCGTCTTTAAAAAGTATTATATCGAAGCTTTTTTCGTTTCCTCGTAACCTCGCCAAAACAGGTAGTTCTACAGGTAGTTCTGAAGTTGCAAACTTGGCTGCGACGAATTGATACAAACGGGATTGCGTTTCAAGCAGGAATCCCATTTGCGTGAAAAAATCGTGTCTTTACGTCACCTGAACGCCGGTGCTCGTTTCGCACCATTTTTTTTATTTACATGGAATTTCCGAGGTGACCTTTGATGCGTGTCCCATGTGGAAATTTGATCATTCGATTCTTTTACCAACGCGTATATTTGAGAAATGCAGAGAAAGTTTGATCGCTGTAAATGATTGATATTTTTCCCGATATTCTTTTTTTTACATATATGCATAATACGAAACAAAATTTGAGCTTGAAAGACTCTTTTCTCTTCTATTGCTTTCGCGAAAATATTAATAAGTGCCAAAATAATGTATTTGTCACGTTTTGACGCGGTAAAAGAAAAAAAGACGTAAAGTTTATTGCAGCATTTCTTCTTCTCTGCATTATCTTCGATTTCTCTTCTCATTATTGTCTTTCTTACCTTCTCTCGTTGCGTGAGGTAGCGTTGGTTTCTTCAGATACCGATATCTTGGGTAGGAATCTCAAAATGCGTAGTTTATGATATTATATTATATATTGTATATTATATCGCGCATTATATTAATGTACGTATCAGCAGTGCGATTCTCGCGTGAGTGTTTCGCGAATCGATACGCAGCTCGTTTCAATCCTTCTCCCTTGAAATTTAAATCGAGCGATCGTCTATCTCTCTCTTATTTTTTTTTTAATGACAGGGTCGTTAAAAAATGATTTATCGAATGATATTTTGGATGCCGCGAAACGATTCGCGACGCGCGAGAATTCCACGTTGTCATCGAGCCTGGTCGCTCGATAGAAAGAGAACAGTTCTAGATACGTATGATAAATAAAAAAAAGATATATATATATACATATATATATATATATATATATATATACACATACCTAGTTGATAAACTGATACTCGGTTGGTTGTGATTTACAAGTATAGCAATACAGCGATACTCGTTTCTGTGCGTGGTAACGTATTGCCGGCGGAGCTTTCCTCTTTCCCAGTTCAGAAAGTTATTTTTCGTACAATCCGAACTTCTTCCACGTCTGCGAATCTAGAAATAATTTCTTTCTTGAAAGAAAATTCAAGATGTAAATTCTCGTCCGATGGATGGAATGAAAACGATGTACCCGTTCCACAGCTGTCGCATTTGTGACATGATTTCTGGCGAGTTTGTCTCAACCGTTGATAGTTATCTTTTTTAATATTTCAAAACTATCATCAGGACTTTTTTCATAAGAGAGTGGAAGATTCGAATTGCTAACGTTGTGCATTTTGTATTCAGAAAAATACGGATGACGCGTACGTGTATCACAGAAAGGAAAATCATATGTTTTATCACAGGGTACAAAATAAAACGTGACGCCGCGCTCGAATGAGAAAAATATTTTTGAATTCAAACGAAAATAGAAAATAAACTGGTTACAGTATAACCTAGGATGGCGCAGAAACAAGTAATACTTAGTGCGGTATGATGTGCTTGGGATTTTACAAAACGCGTTCATCGTCTCGATGTTGAATTTAATGAAAATTATAATGTCAATCGAATCGCCACACCACTTTGATTCAATAGACCGTTGTTATCATCGTTTCACAAGTACAAAATCCGAAAATGTGCGAAATCTACAAAGATTTTCCGGAAGAATTTTTTGTCGAGCGGGCTGTTGTAACAATAAATAATTGTAAAATGAACAGTATTATAAATTGAGAGAATCTCAAAATCAAATTTGCAGCTTACGTTTCACGAAGCAATCCTCTGAAGTGTTTCCTATCGGCGCATATTTCCCATCTTTTGAATTGGATGTAGTGAAAAAGTTCGAAGCTTTTCGCGAATCATGTTTGTGTAAATCTCCCTTTTTGTTACGGCGCTCGCTCTGTAGATTTATACACATGTACATTTCAAGCGCGTGTCGTTGTTCCTACGAGTACATTTCAGCGTCGGATGGATGTAACATTTATTTGATCTGCTTGTAATCTGTCACTTGTGAAAAACCGACACCGCGCCGGGAGGGTTGCGTTGCGATGCAAGTGCGCGAAGCGAACGGCGAATTTACATGTTGTAACATCACGTAACTCCCGCGCTTACAAAAATGTCGAGGTAAGGATTACGGGGGAAAATCTGGGAGGAGCTCCGCTCGCATCTCCGGAATGTGCAGATCGAACGAGCGTTCGCGTGAGCCTGCCGCTTGGGTGTGTGCATGCAAAATTAATTAATGAACAAGTCGGACATACTGACGTGCGTGTATGCACGGTAAGTGACCGATGTGCGAGTAATGAGTGCGTCGAATCGATGGATGATTATGTATCTAATTACGTATCTACACCGCGCGAACATTAGTAACGGGAAAACATTTATTTCGATTGATGACGATTGTGACGGACGCGCGGGGCAGTGATATCTCTGCGTAAATGCCGAATAAAATCATTTGGAAGAATATGTACGCGACTCACGAATTTCAGTCGATATTACGTATTATAACACTTGCGATTTACGAATCTTGATAATCAACCTCCGGCCATACATAGCAGAATTGATGTTAATATGCGCGATCGACCCAATAATTTTTTAAATCGTAATTCTAATTACGCGTTCTTTACTACCGAGATATATGTTACTGTTCAAATTATAATACTACCGATACGTATTGATTCTTGCATAAATGCGCGGCGTATGGTAAAAACTCGCCGTTAATTTAATTAAAGAAATATTATGTGTGAATGTACGCGAATACCAATGAAATATTGGAATAAACAATGTTGTACGGTGTTATGGATTTTACGCAATGTTCACTGTGGATTCCTTCAGAATTTTGTGCGCCTGTTTGTGCGATCGAATAGAAAGAGAGAAATAAAAGAATATATATACATGTGAGTACGATATATATCTTATTGTTGATTTATTTAAAAGATATGTTGCTGTTAATTTGAAACCTTGTTTTATCTCATATCTCTGTTGCTTACGTAACAGCTCTTTCTTACGTAAACATAATACGTTGCCCGGAGATGTTTTTCTGGAAATATCCCGTATCGTACGTAATGTAAATGTGGACTGACGATTCGGGGATGTTTGCTCTTTTTTACGGTGGACTACACAACGCGAAGTATTACATTTCGCGTGATGCATTGCACGCGACGCTGAAAACGGCCAGTAAAATCGTCTGTGCCGTGTCTCGCGCATTGTTACAAGAGCCAAGTGCTCTGTGCATTGTTCGTGTTACGTGGCAATTCCCTCTATATGATATAACCCACATACTAAAATAACAGTCCCGACTGAGAACGTAATAGGCCCTTTTTGTAAAACATTCGGATTTGAAAAATTTTATTTACACACGTTACGTACACGTAACGCGTGAAAATGAACGAGAGATATCAGCGGCCGCATAAAGCAACGAGTAGAAAATGGATTCAGCAAAGAGCGATCTTTTAATATGATACAAAGAAAAAAAGAACATTCTTATTTCAAAAATATCTTTATTTTTAACATGTAAATCTTAAAATGAGATTTTATAGCGTTAAACGAAGAAATATTACTTGCATCAAAACATTTTATATAATTCAATAAAGAAAATTATAGTCTTATTATTCAAAAATAATTTTTATTAATGGAAAGCAAAAAATATTGGATAGAGAATAACAGTACTTTCAAACCAAGAATATTCATATTATAAAGATAATACAGTTTAATATTATTATTGTATTCTTTATGTGACAATTACAATATATTCAAATTAATTTATAATATTCTTGAAATACAAGAATATAAAATTCTTCTAAGAAAATAATATTTTCTTGCTTATATATGAGACAATGATAGTGTTAATTTAAATATATTCGTCTTGATTGAAGACTTTTTTTTCTGTGTGTAACAAATGTTTTCTTCAATTTCAACATTCTTTACATCACGAGTTACATTAATGCAATATAAATCCTTTATTATTTTTTTTATTTGTCACACGTTCAATTTATTATTTACAATCCTACTGAAATAAAACATTTTGATTATTCTGACGAGCGGTTAATAAATCCGTTTAAACTTTTAAGCACGCCAAAAGCGCAGCGTAATACATTATCTCTTAAAATTATCCTACAATTTTTCTGAAAAGTCATTCCTCTCTGTCAAATATATCGCCTGGATGTTACGGAACGTCGATATCCTCAGCAGACCGGAAAGAATGGTCGAACAAAGGATAAGAGCGCATTGGATATATCGTAACCGTAAATTCCGGTAAAGTAGGAAATAGTCGAGTGAGGCTGTACGAATATTGCGATATTACTTTGCGTGCATATAAAGGTTAAATATTATTGAACGTGCGAGGGTCGTGGTGAACTCCCTTTTGTATTGTCGCCCGTATTGTTACAGGGGTACCTTCGGTTGATGAAACGACACGTACGTGAGAACACGTGCGCTCGTATAATTCGACAATCTGACTGGTACCATCGGGCTAGATATGCACGCAGGTATTTTCGTATGCATGAATGAACAGGTCGAGCGTCGCGTTGCTTATCGTCGCGCTAATAATTTTCTCCAAAGGAGATCTAAAGCGCCCCGATCAAAGCGCACCTACTCGGCGCACACGTAAGAATCCGCGAAGAATTTTGCAATTAAATAAGGCGGGCTCCCGCCGCGCTTACACGAGGCATTAACGTCCTCTCGTGAAACGTTCATTTCCAGGTCCCGCGGACACGCGAGCACCGCGGCATACAAATCGATGTCGAAACCCGGGCGTTTTCCGCTGGCTCCAATCGTTTCCTCGTGCAATCTCCCGCAGCGCAGTCTCCGCGATATCCGCGATATCGCGGACGGGAGATCGTATCCCCGCATATATAAACGTTCGTCCTATCGCGAGAGCAGCGTCGTGAGACCGATCACGCTTGATTGTATCTCGCTGCGAATTTCGTTGCAAACTGCACTCGAAACGAAAGCTCGCCACGCAAATTTCGCCACAACCGGCCACAGTCGCTGTTTCGTCACTTCCGACGATTTTATTGCGGACAAATGCGCTTTCATCGATCGGATAATTGCTCCGGCAATTTTCTTTAATGGATTTCCGCCCGTTCGTTATCGGGAGCGACCGAAGTACTCGGGGCGTGATGGAAATTATCGCGATTACTTTCTGAATGCGAAATGAAAGGCACGTCTTATACGGATTTCATCTTATGTCTATATGCTCGCGCCGGTGCCTCATTTCTTATAATAATTGCAATAAATGTTTGCCAGTAAACTTGCTACATTTGTATTTGTACATGCTACATTGCTGTATTTATCGATAATAGCTTTATAACAAGGTGATAAATATCAACCAAGTGTTATCTTTTTAAAGAATTATTTGATCTTGCACAGAAAAAGAATGCTGTTGCTTCAATTAAAGTGTACGTTACGGGCTGCCACAAACATAAATAGTTCATTCAATTGTATTATGATTGGACCATATATCTAGATTATTCTTTTAATAATCTAAATAAACATAAATAGTTCATTCAATTGTATTATGATTGGACCAAATATCTAGATTATTCTTTTAATAATCTAAATATTTGGTTCAATCATAATACAATTGAATGAACTATTTATGTTTGTGGCAGCCCGTGACGTATACTTTAATTGAAGCAACAGCATTTTTTTCTCAGTGTGGGTTAAATAGCGTTTGTTCATGGATAAAAAAATTGCCGCAGCTTGACAATATAATGGCATCCTGAATAATGGACTGTAGAATTGCCCGAATCATGCAAATTATGAAATATCCGGAGCTCCGAGTCGTTGGCTGAGTATATTGAATGCTTAATATTCGCGATAGCTCCCTTTATCGCGTACTAGAAATTTTCAGGTAAAGCTCGCTCTATTGCTGCGCCGCAGGAAAAGTTGAGCGCTAAAACACGGCCGGCTTTTCATTTACGCCGATTAGGGCGATTTATGGATCCTCGTGTGTCGTCTTGCGTGCAATATTCTCGTTTCTCCATCGCCCCCCTCATCCCGATAATTTCAAATGGTCGACACGATTTACATACCCACGTATTCACTAGCGGCGATTACGTACTCATGATTATGTATCACCTTGACTCAAGTATGCTTCAAAGTAAATGGCACACCGCAATGTCTCGATTGCAGCGAAAAATTCTCAAGAGTTGTTTTTCGGATCATCGCACTCAAAAGACGGAACTTCGTAATTAATCGGAAGCAACGTGAAGTGATCCCCGGTAGTAATTAAGGGTTCGCAAGTTTCCCAGTTTCGTTAATAAACTTAATAAACCAATTTTACTATGTAAATTCGAAGAGGATCGTGCGCAAAATGGTGTAACGAGTTATAAATTCAATCCATATCGTGAATAAAATGAATTTAATTGCAACCGCGGTGACGTTACTCAATATAATATATATATTGTTATACATTTGTATTGTAAATCATGATTATACGGTAAAATTGGAGGTAGTGCTTAATGAAAATTAAATTGATGTGATATAACTGTGCAGGTAGGAAAAAGGAGGCAAAGGAAAAATTGCTTTATTAATCCATATACAGTTACTTCAAAAAGGGATTTACGTTAATAATAGATCATTATTCTTCCAATAAACCGGCGGTCTCTCTAAATTGGCGAAAATTGTATCTAATATCTCTATTCGTCGCGACCCTTTAACATACAACTCGGTGGTTGAGGAGTGAAGAATTTAATTTAATTTTTTCCGAAGATTCAATTTTGTTTCATAAAAGTTGGATTTTGCGGGACATTGATTGCGAAACTTTTACTATTACGAGACTTTTGAGGCTTCTTGAGTAAGTACGTTCGCGCTTACATACGATATTAGCCGTGCTGAATTGCTGGAATGAAAGATATACAGCGTTATAAGACGAGCAGTACATGAGATATTAATGCAATTAGCCGCGACACCATTCATGCAGGCTTTAACGTCTAGCAAATCTGATTATCAACTTATCTGCCTTCATAACGATTCGCATCTTATGAGCATGAATTTGCCATCTTTCGACCTGAAACCTAGATTTCCTCATATTTCTAACATGCTACTTGAGCGATGTATTTTGCCTTTTATAAGGCGCATACTCGATGTCGGTGCTTTGAATCTGAAATCAGAGCGAAAAATTGAAGGAAATCTGAAGATATTGCCTGCATAAAGACACTGAAAATTATTTAAAAATATTGAAGAATTAAGCGATTAATGTAACTCATAATAATTTCTCAAACATTTATTCTAATCAAGATAATATAAAAAAAGCCAATGTGAGCCAACGCCGTTGTTGGGATGAAATAACTTATTTATTAAATTACAATTACAAATATACACGGAAAGAACGATTTTGCTGTAGTATCAAAAAATTTAGTCAGATACAGATCAGAAAATCATTATATTGGACTATCCAAAATAATTATGTAGGACGCTCAACCTATTTGCTAGGATGTCAAAACTTTTTGCAGCACTGTCATTATGCTTCAGCGTCCTACATAATTATTTTGGATGATTCAACATAATTATTTTCAGATCTGTATCTGGCTAAATTTTTAGATACTTCAGCAAAACCGTTCTTTCCGTGTACAAATGACGTAAACGTTTCGACTCCAATTTGAGTCCTCTTCAGTACGGCGTTGGCTCACATTGGCTTTTTTTTATATTATCTAGATTTTATATCTGAGAGCCTTTCTATCATCAACATTTATTTATTCTAATATCACAATTTGATATCTTCACTCCAATCCAGCGAAATATTTAAATTAATTCCGTAAGATAGAATTTTTCTCAGTAAGCCCCAGATGTGCACGAGTGCACGAAAGTTATCATAAGTGCATCAGCGTGAATTAAAAATTCTGTGTTGTTCTATGCAGAGCATCGTGGTGTAACGAGCGGTGTCTCCTTAATATGCCAAACGAAATTGCACGTTGTACGGGAAACCCGCACGTGCGTGCTCGTGCCCTAATTTCCGCGGAAATACGTAGAAACGATACTCGACCGTGCCGCGCGTATCTATAGCGTCCTATTATTGAGGAGAAGGTACTTTGTAAAAAAAGGGGGAAGAATGGAGGGGTATAGATGAGCACCGACCGCATCATCCCGGAGGCAACTGGTACAGAAGCACAAGCGAAGCTCATAGAGATTGCTTTCCGCGGAGGTTCACAATCACCTTCGTGAAAGTGAGACCTTCTGGCGCGACCAGTCTTCATTTCCCGTACTTTTGCACGGTATATTACTTCGCGAGTACGCGGCGCTTGGGGAAAAACGGAGAATAACAGACGCGGCAAGTAACAAAAAAAAAAGAAAGAAACGCGCAACACACGCACGTTTTGCTTTCAGAACTTTTGGCTACGGATGCGAACTCGTACTATCTACTTGCGTTGCATTATGACGGTCGACACGTGAAACGACTTCGAATAATGGGAAGTAAATGCACCGCATTAATTTCGCGCCGTCCTCGAAATTGGTCCGCTTTCGAGGTTCGCGCGTCCCGCTATAAATTTATATTTACCGAATTGAGCAGACATTAATGCGATGTGTATTCATGAGGTAATTTATTAAGGTGCGTTCGGTAAGCCCGTTGTCAGTACCGTGAATTTTACCGATAAATCGATCCGCATTCGTATATATGTGCATCTCGGCTTTATTGAAAATTCACCACCGAAGAGGAAATCGATCTAAAGCCAGATTCCGCTTTAAAGAAAGATTATCCGCCATCCGGATATCATCCAAGCTTTAATTTTCCGATTAATTGGTAATTTTGAGAAATGTGATATGGCACATTGGCATTTAACGTTCATTGTCTGTCCATAAATTGATATGTGTCACTGATTAGTTAGCTTTGTAAACGGGGATTAGCCGAAATGCAATAACCGGGACGCCTTCTATCAAGTCGAGCAGAGATCTCACGCGAGTGTTTCCAATGCAATTAGCGGCTTGAAAGCCCGCAAGATGAATGTTACCACGAGGCCGCTGTATCGCGTAGTAATGACCGTTTATACGCCGTTCGTTATGTACAACAGCAGCGGCAATACCTTTTACAGCTACTGCATCGATCTCTTGAACGCGCGATGGCGCAGATTATGACGCATGAGAATTCAACGACAAGGACTTCGGCCACGTGTCTGAATAACACGTGGATAAACAAATGGGCCGATTTATGACAAAAGACCTACTGAAAGACGTGGCAGACGTCGCCAATGCGTGATGTATTCTCGCTGACAGGTATATGTTGTCTATATTAATCCGACGCATTTGAGTTTCTGTTTCAGTTACATATATTTAATCAACGCGGAAGAGACCGGCAAATCTTTTGGCGAGATCCTTAAATTGCGTTTCAACAAAATTCGTCTAAATTTTCCTCTTACTTCTATGAATAAATAAAATGAACTTGAATAAACTTAAATTGTTATTAATGACACTATTGCGCAATATCATAAATATCACCGAAGCATCCAATATCTGCTTGGTATCTTCAGGAGCTACGTTCTGAAGATTACCCTCCCTCGCGAATAGCGAACTACACCGTACAAAGATAGCGGCGTCACGATCGAAAGTCCACGGTGGCTATCGTATTCCTGTAGTATCTCACGATCTTCGATCACGACGTCTGGCTGAATTTCGCCATCGCCATCGTTTCTCGTCACGTCGATCCTCGTATATATCTGTTTGAGGATTACTCGCCCTTCCGCTACGGAAACGCGCCCGGGAAGCATATACGGACGAGCCGGATCCACGTTTCGCGAGCTTAAGGGAGTGCCTCTGGTTTTGCCTGACGTCGATCGCGCCGCAGAGTTGCGGTTCGATACCCAAGAATCCGTCCAGCAAATTGGCGGTCGCTGTCCGGTGGTTCTTCGGATTCGTCATCGTACAGCGGTGTACAATCTCGCTGCGTGTTTGGCAGTGAATCGATTGAAGCGATGCATCAGGATTATAGACGATCTAAGATACAGTACCAAATCGAATATCCGATCATCCTTCATTCGTCGACCTTTCGATATTTCGAGATTATAAAATATATATTTTATCCAAGAAATTTCTGTCCAAGTAAGTGAGGTGTCGTTGATCTTTTTCTTGATATTTGCGAAATAATAAAATGCGCGAACGATCCTGGAGATACTCTTTAAGTTCTTAACAAAGTTACGTTAATTAAAAAGCTACGAGTCTCAATGTGTGTTATTAAGAGACGATAGGTTTATATAACTTCCAGAGGAATCGACGACACAAGACAAGAAAAACGGAGACGACGATAGAGGTCACAAACCAAGTCGATATTTTCAGAGATACGGAGAAAATCTCTCGACAAAGAATTACTAGAGTATCCAGATAATGGACGACAATGTCGATTGTGAACTTGCAATATCTGCTGTGGTACTATTACGATCTTTCTTCTCTTTTTTCTTTGATACGTACGTGTTACGGAAAAATGCCGCAAATGTGTTACAAAGCTATAAAGACCTAGAGAAGCTTTTATTCGTATAAAAGAATCAATTGAAGGAGCTTGTATTTTATGGCATATTTCAGTAATTAGTATTATTGTTCGCTAAAATTGGAAGGTAATAATTGAAATAATGCAAAATTTTATACATGGCTGATCAAGTTACCTGCGAATTAAATTGCCTTGAAATACGATATATGCTTCGTTTCGCTTTAATAAATTATAATTTGATATATAAAGCGCTATATCATATTTTGAGTTTGATATAATGCAGATGAATTGTTTGAAAGCATTAATGGCGATATTAGCAAATTTAATTAATAATCTCGTAACCGAGAATCACTCTAATTACATCTCGCAGCAACGTACTAATATTTGAAATTCGGCATAAGTTTCGCTTTGATATTCATGTAATCTGTGTTAGTTCTTTCGTCGCTTAGGGCTATTATAGTTAGCTAACGCATTTGCATCTTTCACGCGCAAAAGGGATTAACTTCGTGTGGTTTCTAAATATTACAACAAAATGAACGAGGGAGGAAGAATTCAATGTTTAATTAATATTCCCCATAGATAATCTCAAGGAATTCTTTCTCTCTCGTTTGAGCAACGAGGGATAAGTTTGCTCGTCTCACACGTAAAAAGAGCGAATCGATCACAGTGGAGGTGCTTTTAGTTGGAAAGTCTCAGTAATCGCGAGAATGTTTGCGGTCTGTGGAGACAGATGAGTTTGGACGGAAGTACGTCGGATTATGAAAAGGGCAAGCTAACTATATGGGAATATCCGGTAATATTGCTATTTTTTACTGCATTCTCTATATTTCGCGCCTACAAAATTCCAAAAATTATTGAAGTTGCAAAAAAAAATCAAAGAGGCTCAGTAGCAACTGAGCCGCACCAACAACGTAGAACTACGTCAACTGTCACAATTTCTTGGCACTTTCTCTTTTAATTTGGTTATAACTTTTTTTTGAACGATGGGCAAACGAAAATTTTGGGTGGACAAACGTGGACAATTGTATCACGCTTAGAAATTAATGAAAAATGAGAGTGCTGATGTCAAATTTTTTCCTATTTTTTAATTTGGACATAACTTTTTTTTGAAGGGTGAGCAAACGAAAATATTGGGTGGACAAACGTGGACAAATCGTGGACAAACGAAAGCCATCTGAATTTTATAAAAATTTGCATTTTGGGGTGATGTCAAATTTTTCCCAATTTTTTAATTTGGTCATAACTTTTTTTGAACAATGGGCAAACGAAAATGCTGGGTGGACAAACGTGGACAAATCGTGGACAAACGAAAGCCACCTGAATTTTATAAAAATTTGCATTTTAGGGTGCTAATGTCAAATTTTTCCCAATTTTTTAATTTGGTCATAACATTTTTTTGAATGATGGGCAAACAAAAATTTTTCTAAAATTCAGGTGGCATTCGTTTGTCCACGATTTGTCCACGTTTGTCCACTCCAAATTTTCGTTTGCTCACCTTTCAAAAAAAAGTTATGTCCAAATTAAAAAATAGGAAAAAATTTGACATCAGCACCCTCATGAACATTTTTCATTAATTTCTAAGCGTGATACGATTGTCCACGATTTGTCCACGTTTGTCCACCCAAAATTTTCGTTTACCCATCGTTCAAAAAAAAAATTATGACCAAAAAAAAGAGAAAGTGCCAAGAAATAGTGACAGTGGACGTAGTTCTACGTTGTTGGTTGCGGCTCAGTTGCTACTGAGCCCCTTTGATTTTTTTACTCGAAATCTGCAATTACAAGATCACATGCTAGGGTGATCTGTTGTGGTAGTAGCAATAGTAATTTCCGCCCGTAGCATGACACGTGTCGCGCAGCCCGTCTGAATCCGTCGATTTGTACGATTTTTAGATGTATTAATACTTTGAATCCAAATCTGGGACACGTAGACATCGAATTCGAAGTATTAATACCTCTAGATACCAAATTCTAACCAAATTCAATACCAATCCTTTAATCGCTTCAATTGCCAACGATCTATTCACTAATTATCAACGTTAAAACGGCGTGCGGCGAAACAAAATCACAAGAAATTTAGCTTAACTTTCTAACGCTACTATATCGAAGGGTTAAGGGATGGAGGATTGAAACGAGTTTTATTATAAATGGGACTCTATAAGCTGTTTAATGAGATATTATTTATTCCTCTACAATTATTAGTTGCGAAGATATAAGTGTTCAAAGTGTGACATGTTTTCGTTGCATCCGTGCTCGCGAAGTTACCCCCTACCCCGGAGAAAGACGTAATTCTACGTCAAACAAAAGTGAACAAAAATCTAGCGAAAGCGCAGTATTCGGATAGTGACGAAATTGACTAGAGATTCATGTTTGATGATATTTTTACTTACTTGGAATATTTCTTGCTAGTGTTATATTATTCATACATTACAGCAATCAAAAAAGATATAACGAAAAAAAAAAACGATAACCGCTCATAAAAACGAGAACGGTGAAAACGGAAAAAAAATAGTTACATCCAAAAGTAGATAACATCAAAGCAAATTTCGCACGCGGAAGGTACCGAGGTTGAAATGATATTTTTTTAAAAGTACCATTTCGCGAGATGTTCTCGTTGCCGCCCTAAAAAATTTGAACGTCGAAACGTCGAGATAAAAATTAATTTCCGGCCTCAAAATCCTCAGATACGTAAAATGTAAAGTTGATATCATAATGTTGGCTTCTTATCTAGGATAAGGATTTCCAATTTTAATAAGGAAAGTAATAATAATTATAATAATAATAATCGCGCTGTAATAGCATACGATTCGGTAGTACCGTCGCACGCGATATCTGCGCGTATCTAACGCCTTGAACGTGGCAGATGGAGTTAGATATTATTACAAGGCTTCGAGTTGATTGTGCTTAAATAATACGTTTCGAGATTCGTAATCCCGTTTGCTCGTTAACCACGGCAGTTTGTGTGTCAAGGACGGAATTTAGTTCGTATCGCGCAATTATGTATTACTGGACCACGGAATGTATTTTTGCAGCTGGTCGATTTGCATGTAAGAAATGTAAGCTTCGGTTGATGTAAGCTCGCGTGATGTCGTGTAAAAGTGACTTTTGATTGTGCCGTCCGAATTAAGAATTATTAAAATGTACCAATAATGCGATATTGTCTGGAAAAAATATGTCTACCGTGGAAAATATCGTGTATTGTATCAATATTACTTTTTAATCATTTTGACTATACGTAAAATAAATCTCGTTGAAATGGAAAAGGTATTCCAAATATGTCGGAAAGTCACGCACCCCGTGACAAAGTAATCTCGCTTTATGGTGCACATAAACTGAATATTTG
The DNA here is from genome assembly GCA_003063805.1 of Aphaenogaster ashmeadi. Taxonomy (NCBI): domain Eukaryota; kingdom Metazoa; phylum Arthropoda; class Insecta; order Hymenoptera; family Formicidae; genus Aphaenogaster; species Aphaenogaster ashmeadi. The sequence goes on along the minus strand of NJRQ01000024.1, from coordinate 322,763 downwards.
AGCGGGATACTCTAACGGATTATAAATCACCGTCACGGGTGAGATTCATCCCGATGGCAGTCATATTAACGGAAATGGAGTACGATGTCGCGTAATACTCGATTCCAGTCTCAATACCGTCCTGAATAAAAATTGTTATCCCGTGCCTTCTTGATGCTCACTTTTTCATTTCGGAAGCTCTACGCAGATGTACAACACATATAATACATGTAAAATCGTCAATTAAGCATGCATTAAAATAATAATAACGAATCTACATTATGTGACTAATCGAGTCCTTTTGCATCTTTATTTCCGTAGTTACATAATTTTTTCAAAATTTACGAAAATCGCCTCGCGTCTTGTTTTCTACGATCTCCGACATCATTGCGATGTAAAGAAATATGTACAAGGAAACGTACATGTTTGGGTAAATGTTCCTTTACTCTTAAAGGGTAGAAAAATGCAGTTAGCCAGCCAAATGGAGTTCTCCGCGGAGGCTAAATCAATTTCAGAAAAATACCGAATAAATGAAATGGAAGTGATCGATTGCATCGAACCCGGTAGCCGGTGCGTAAATGCAAATCCTCAAGCATTCACGCCTCTTTCCGCGCACAGGCGGTCACTCTTTCGACGTGGGCAAATCGTTCTCGATCGCTTTGACGCGAACGAATTCAATTTCCCGGCCTAGGTTACACGTGTCAATTCCGTCATTGCCTCCCGCTTCGCGTAAATGAGCATTCTCGGTCGAAATAATTAATGTACAATCCGTTTATCGGCGATGATGAGACGAGCTGGCGAGGAAACAACGTGCGACGATTTGCGCGAAATTGCCCTACGAGAACTACATCGCTCGCGTGTCCACGAAAGTATCGGCGATACACGTGGATGCCCGGTATATATCCGTCAAATTTTTGTTAAAAGGAGGAGATGACAGGCGCGCTAGTCACACACGTGCTGACCACGATTGATTAGGGTCATCCCCGCGGCAACCGATGGGCAAACACAAATAAACCGGAGGACACCCTGGAGCGAAGCCGCCTGCGAACCAACCTGTCAGTAGACAGCTGACCGCTTTCCACGCGTAATATCCGCTTTGAATTTCCAGACGTGTATAGCGGATCCGAAAAGAATCGCCCCGGGAGGAAGTTGCCTAGCGATGCCATAACAGCGGCCACCATCGAGGTTCCACCCTCGAGTCGTAACTGGACCGCGAAGGCCGTACCTCCAGCCCGGCGTCCTAGTTCCACACACGACGCTCGCTTTGAGATCGTATTAACGATATTAAGCTCAATATAGACGCAGTTGCAGTTAATCGCGCAAGGAAGTACTGGCGAGTTTCCTTAAAGCAACGAACTTTCGCGCCAACAAAACTGAACTCGAATGCATCTTCAATGTCCCTCGCGAGGACGAGCGAAAGAACGAGTCGATAAGTGATATTGCGCAACGCTCGAAGCTTCGATTTGTATCGCTGAAAGTATTTCCCGTGTTCAGACAGAGTTGATTACCTTTGCCATTTCCTTCGAGTCCTGTTCGTTCGAAGCTTTCAGTTATTCGGAAGACGCCCACCCTCACTCGCGATCATGGCATCCGGCCGTCGTGTCGCAAAGATTTGTATGCTATATATTTTATCGGCGACTTTTACGGCCTATGGAGTAGAAGACACGTCAAATGGTGATAAACAAAGACCGACTCAATCGAGACCGGTGAATCTTTGTAAGTTTCATTCAGGGAAGTTTAATTAGAAAATTTTGCGTAGCGCGATAACCGTATTATGCGATCGATACGCAATAACGTATTGTTCCCGGCCGCATCTCTGTCGTTGAAGGAGAAAAAATCCACACTCTATGTACATACGGGAGAAAAGATTTTATTTGCCAAGGACAACTTTTTAGGCCACTCCATTAAGCTTTTCAAGCGATCTGATGCGCGATAACTGCTTTTGTCTCACAACGCACGGTTGTAGTTTCTCATTAACGAGCTATTTAAGGCAGTAGAGCGCCCTAAGGTGTTACATCTTAAGATTAATCGTCTGACTCGGCTTTGCCTTCTCTTTTTTCTTGCATGCCACGTCGGCGCGATGCTTTTTCCCCAATTAGTTATAATTAATGGTGTGAAGAACGAAGCGGCGAACGCGAGCGTGACCGGCGCTTTGAAGGCTCTGGGGGAGAAGTATCCGGGTCACCTGGGCAATGTGTGGTCCGTACAGATCAACGAGAGCGATTCCAGCGAGAGTCTCGAGACTATATGCAACGTCTGGAGCTCGGCTATCAGCAAAGGCGGCGCGACCGTCCCGGATCTGATCTTGGACATGACGAGGGCCAACCTGGGCGCCGAAGCCTCGAGTTCGTTTACCGCGGCCATGGGGGTTCCGACCTTATCCGCCCAATTTGGTCAAGAGGGCGATATTCGCTACTGGAGAGATCTGGACCTTGATCAAAAAAACTATTTGATCCAGGTACCGTATTTAGTTACACATGTAAAATCCTGGTAGCGAAAGACATAGTGTGTTTACTGATACTCTCATATGCGTGATATAACATGAAATATATCCGACCTGCGCTCTGACCGGTCTTACGACCAGACCACACACTGCTTGCGCTCGCCTATTTGGACCAAATTTGGAATATATTTAGATTATCATTAGACATGACTCCTGGTAAAACCGTTTTGATGCATAGGCCTTGGTTGTTCCTAGCCAGAGTCTCAATGTTGCGCCTTTAGTAGTACTTTAGCAGTGGCGAAATTTTAGAGAGTATTTGAATTGCGATACAATTGATTGTAATAGTGTTTTCTTCACTCGGTGTAGTTGGTGCAAGAGAATTGGTTGTTTTAAACATTATTTTTATAAAACATTTCACTTTGCTACTTGCAAAAATTTTGTTGAATAAAGAATTTTGTGTTGAATAGAATCATTTGTGTCCGTTCGTTTTTCTTTTATTATTATCCTTAACGTGAAAATTGCAGGTCAATGTATTTGCGTCGAAATGAAGCAGACAATGACATATCTAAAAAATTTCGCCACTGCTAAACTATTAAAGGCGCAACATTGAGACTCTGGCTAGGGACAATCAAAGCCTATGCATCAAAACGGCTTTACCAGGAGTCATGTCTAATGATAATCTAAATATAATCCAAATTTGGTCCAAATCGGAGAGCGCAAGCAGTGTGTGGTCTGCTCGTTAGCTTCATATATTTTATTTTGTATAGGTCAGCAATACATATAGCCACTAGTAAATTCCAGGTCAAAATTACCCGCGATAGTCAGCTGGAATCTGTAATCTTCTCTAGTTCTGCGAAAATTCTTCAGGCGTTCTTCAGATACTTTGCAGTTTCCCGTGGTTCGGTATTTCGTTCCAGGTAATGCCACCGAACGACCTCGTGCCCGAGGCGATCCGTCAGTTGGCGATCCAGTTGAACATCACCAATGCCGGCATTCTGTACGACAAAAACTTCGTTATGAACCACAAGTACAAGAGTCTGCTGCTGAACGTGCCGACCAGACACGTCATCAACGGTTTGCAGAAAATGATCGATAACGTAAGGGACCAATTGTCGAAGTTGCGGGACTTGGACGTAGTAAACTATTTCCTACTCGGCAACGGAGATTCCATCAACATGCTATTGGACGCTGGGGAATCGTTGAGCTTTACCGGACGCAAGTATGGCTGGTTCGTTTTGACTCTGGACGAAGAAGTGTGGCCGAGCTGCGCGTGCGAGAACATCACCGTGTTGTTCCTGAAGCCGGAAGCGCCGATGGTGAGCGATGAAAATCAAGCGGAGTCTGTTGTAAGGGCGACACTCCCGAAACCGCTCATCACGTCCGCCTTTTATTACGATCTGACCCTGTTGGGCGTCAACGCGATGAAGTCGGCCTTGGACAACGGCGATTGGCCCTTGGAACCCCGTCACATCGACTGTAACAGCTACGACGAGACGAACACGCCAACGAGAGGCCTGGATTTCCTGGATAAACTGATGGCGGCCTCGAAGAATATGACGCCAACGTACGCCGGCATTAGCTGGGGCAAGGAAAACGGAGAACATCACGCGGACTTTAAGATGTTCGTATACCTGGTGAACATCGAACGGGAGAAGATTACGTTGAGGGAGGAGAGCGGAGATTGGCAGGCGGGCATCGAGATGCCCTTGCAGGTAAGTCCAAGTGCTTAAAACGAGACGTAACGTGTCACGTGAAGACGTTGAACGGCGCTAATATACAGGGTGTTAATATTGACCCCCTTTGAATTATTCGTAATCCATTGATTGAAATCGATTGATTTGAAGATGAAGAGATTTCATGCAGTGTGCCATAAGCAATTTTCTCTCTGAATTACGACAATGTGTTCAATATCGCGACTGGTTCGATTTTTTCTTCCAATTCTCGTGCCATATATTCGAGAATTATTGATCACGCTTGACCGTCGTGCCTGACCGAGCGACATTTATGCGATCGATGGCTCATATATTTTTTCTCATCTATATTGTACTACCCTCTTCCATAAAGAAATAATTCGGAAATAATTCGTAAGAACAACAAATTGATTGTCGCACTGAATTCGGATTGCATCGTCGAAGTTTATTTGAGCTCTTCTTGAATATTCGTTCGTTTGCGAGGCACGTTTAAACTGGATCGCGTTTGCACGATAACGAATACTAATAAATTAAACCCGCTGAAACTCGAGTTCACTTTTAAGCTGACTTAGAACTAAACCGACTTCCCGCAAAGAGCATTAACAAATACATAAATGTGATAATACGAGATATTCATTAAGGAACGCGATTGTGTCGAAAAAAAAGAAATTCCTTCGACACGTGAGCTCTCTTTTTATTAATATCTCGCCGCCGTATCTACCACGCTGTCGTTCGCTAATGACGCTCGCTTATCTGTCCTGGAAAAAGTTCAAGGTGGCAAAAGGGTATGGTCACATACACTTTTATTTACCCGCGCATTATATCGCGCCGCGAAAGCGTCACGAAAGCACACTCTTTTTGCGTATTTAGTTTCACTCGCTTCGTGCTTCGTACCACCTTCTCCAGACCTTCTAGAGTCTCAGAAGTAGTTCAATACGACCATCGTTATCCTGTGTGTTGTATTTACGTTATTTTCTGATTTTTCGTCTATTAAGAAAATTTGCGTTCTGCGAAGGTCACCAACGAGAAAATCATGAACAACACCGCGGTGACGAGCTACAGGGTGATCGCCGTGCAACATCCGCCCTTCATGATGTACAACAATCAAACCGATCAATGGTATGGCTTCTGCATCGATCTGCTAGACGCGATTCGCGAAACTGTGCCGTTCGAGTACGAAGTACGCGAGGTGGAGGATCACGATTATGGTTCGTTGAGCGAGAATGGCAGCTGGAATGGAATGATGAGGGAGCTCATAGAAAAACGCGCCGACATTGCCCTGGGCTCGCTCTGGGTCATGGCGGAGCGAGAGAAAGTCGTGGACTTCACGGTGCCCTATTACGACCTGGTCGGCCTGACGATCATGATGCAGAAAACGAAGACGACGACGTCGCTCTTCAAGTTCCTCACGGTGCTGGAGAACGAGGTCTGGCTCTGCATACTCGCGGCGTACTTCTTCACCAGCTTCCTCATGTGGCTGTTTGACCGTTGGTCGCCGTACAGCTACCAGAATAATCGTGACAAGTACAAGGACGACGACGAGAAGAGGGAGTTCAATCTCAGGGAGTGCTTCTGGTTCTGCATGACTTCCCTGACACCTCAGGGCGGCGGCGAGGCGCCGAAAAATTTATCGGGAAGATTGGTGGCAGCCACATGGTGGCTTTTCGGGTTCATCATCATTGCGTCTTACACAGCTAACTTGGCAGCTTTCCTCACGGTGTCCAGGCTGGAGATACCTATTGAGACCTTGGAGGATCTGAGTAAACAGTATAAAATACAATATGCACCTATCGCGAACTCGCCGGCGTACATCTACTTCCAGAGGATGGCGGACATCGAGACGCGCTTTTACGAGTAAGCGATTACTTCTCAAATCAGATTTTTATGCGCGCGATTCCTCTAAACAAATTTTAAATTATCGCAGAATTTGGAAAGATATGAGCCTGAACGATAGCCTGTCAGATATAGAAAGAGCGAAACTAGCCGTCTGGGATTACCCTGTTAGTGACAAGTATACAAAAATGTTTCAAGCCATGAAAGAGGCTAACTTCCCGGCCGATGTCGACGAAGCGCTAAGGCGAATTCGACGGGAGGGTCAGTACGCGAATAATGAATTCGCTTTCATAGGAGACGCTTCGACCATCAAATATCTCATCATGACAAATTGCGATCTGACCCCAGTTGGGGAGGAATTTTCAAGGAAACCGTACGCTATCGCCGTCCAACAAGGATCACCGCTGAAGGATCAATTTAACAATGCGTACGTATAATTAATTTTTTTTGGTAAAAAGACAAACCTCCTTAAATTGATCTTTTTTTGCAGTATCCTCATACTGTTGAACAAGAGAAGATTGGAGAAATTGAAGGACAAATGGTGGAAGCATAATCCCGTCAGAAAGAACTGCGACCTAGAAAATAATCAGAGCGACGGTATTAGTATTCACAATATTGGCGGTGTGTTCCTCGTAATTTTCGTGGGCATCATCTTCGCTTGCTTCACGTTAGCCTTCGAGTATTGGTATTATCGACACCGTGCGAAAGTTAGCGAATTACATCAAGCTACGCCTCCGAAAACGAAAACGGCGAAGGCAATTAAACCGATGCGGTTTGACTTGCATCCTGCCCCCACACATGGGTTTCAAACGATCTCGCAATTTAGATCGAGATTCTGAGTTCAAACACTCAGGGCGGATTCGTTTGTGGAATATAGAGAATAAGTATAAACTCTATCGCACAAAGAGATAAAAGACGACCGTTTTTAGACGACCGTGTCAATTTTGTATATTAATGAGATATTAGATAAAATTCATGAAGATTCATGAATTTTCATATCGGTGTGACGCACAGTAAAGTTACAAAATACAGTAACATTTTCACAGGATCCATTTGCATGTCTTTAGCGTATATACTCTGCAATAAATGTTTGCGGTTCTAAATAACTTTAAAGGAATTGTGTAATTGCGGAATTCTTGGGTAAAGAGAAATAAATAGATGTGTGGAAGTAGAAGATTTAAAAATCACGTACAATTTTCATGTTTTGCAATGCCTTTATTTATCCTTTCCGTACATTATTTCGTGGAAAGACGAAGAGCGTCCTTTTTTCTTTTTTTTACATTGCATATGTTCCTTTCATGTTATTTCCTAAAGACAGAGTTGTTTATAAGTGACACATTCCTTTGACGCATTAACATCACTCAACATTCGTTTCAAAGGCATCTGCATGCTAAAGTAACATTTTTTGTATTTTTTCGCATACCTTTCGCAAGGTAAGTGCGTGTTTTCGAATTACACGTTTTTTTTACACGTATGTTCTCTGTTATTCGATTTCCTTAGGGTGAGCACAGGGAAAGCAATGGATACAAGGAGATTTGGAACGTGGGAGAAGGAAAGGATTGAAGGGGGGATTAATCTTCTAGGGAGTTAAATCATAATTATAGGGGAATACGATTAAGATAATCCATTAATAATTACGAAAAACAACAAGAAAATAGAACAGCACTTTAATTAAATACCCGATTTGCTATCGTGCGGCGTTCAAAATAAGTACTCAACTGTCCTTTTAATTTATTTCTGATTCGTAACTTTCTTTTTTTTTCTTCTTCTCTTTTCGATATGAATCGGATAAGTAGATACTCTTGGCCTGCACGTCGGGTCAGAAACAAAATTGCTTGCTACAATTTTCTACAAAATCAGCGTACTAAGCTCTCTCCTCAAAAAATCACAAAGTAATCAACAACCTACAACTGAAATAGCGTGGACTACATCTTCAACGTTCTCGCAACGTGAAACGCTGTGTGTACATATACACTTCTTTTTTTTTTCTTATTTTGTTCCTTTCCTCTTTACTCTCTCATCAAAGGGTTAATATTAATTATCTAAATGAATAGTTAATATTCTCGTGTTTTGCTTTGTTTCGATTGCATGTTGCTTATTACGAGTGACGATGGGGTTTACTCGTGCCTTCTTGGATACATGCATAACAAATTCCACATGCCAAGAGGACCCCCATTCACAATCCTATATCAATCGCTTTTTTATCTTGCGAAAAAAAAGTATAGCTAAACCTCAAATCTCCAGTCATATAGTATTATTTAGCAGCTTACATTATCCGGTTCACAAGGTCAACGGACGCAAAGTCGTCAGTGGCTGGCATCCGAAGCTGCTACTGTGCCTTCTATCGGAAAAAAGATATCATGTATATAATTATGTACAATAGCAATGTGACAAAACTAAATTGTGTCCGTAAGACTTTCATCTGGACAGGCTATTAATATTTCGCTTTTGTTTTTAGCATTTTTTAAGCACAGATCCTATCCTAAAAGAAAATTGATCCCAATTTTTTTGGAACGCTAGTCATTCGAATATTTTCTAAAAATGGGAAATATTACATACATATTATTTTAATGTGTCTCTATTAAAGTTTTTTAACCACTTAGAACAAATCACACATACATCAATATTTATCTTTAGCAACGGATATAAATACCGACTTTTCTCTCTTATTACCCAATTGTGGATAATACTGTAAATCTCGTATTTTAATCTGATAATACTGATTTCTCACCTACTTAATAATAAGAAAACAGATTGATTAGTCTAAAATCGCTTTTTTCTTATTAATGTTCGCAATTACGACACGATGTTACACACTGTATGCAACTGGCGTGCTTGCAATACATGTGGCGTGTCTTAACGATGTTTATTACCTTTTTCTATCATTGTGCAGAGGTACACTCGATTGTACCCAGCCAAGTTGATCCAAAGCAAAAGAATCTTTTTCGATATTTTCTTGCTCTTGTAAAACGACATCTTCAGCTCCGATCGGAGAATAGCGAAAATGATCTTGTTCGGAGAGAATGCGGCGTTTGACCGGAGATCGTACGGGCTCAGTTTGGACGCTCTTGTCACACTGACGCACCCGAAACTTCAGCGTTAAATTCGTAGACGCGGGCAATGCCACCGCGTCATTCTCCCGGTACTCCATATAAGGGCTTTCTCCGCCAGGAAGGTATAGTAAGTTTCCTGACTCAGATCTGCGATAAGCAACGCGTTCAACCGTATTGTTCACAGGAAACGTCGTCCCATCTGCCCAGCGACCATCGTCCTTTATCGGACGAAAGTGAGTACGTGTGGAAGTCAATAGATCCTCGTCTGGTTCTGGAAGGCTGTTTACCTTCAGACTCGAACGAGATTCCTTGCAAACTCCAAGCGGAGTTTTGTTTGATGTTACTGGAAAGAAGCAGCCACCTGTTTGAGGATTTTGACAATACAAGCTTGTAGATAAGTTACTGTCAATTCCTTTCCAGCACCAGGGTCCATCCGTAACCGAATCCATCCAATTTATATTGTATTCTGCAACAATATATCTAATGTAAAAATCTCCGCTAAGAAAATTTAAAATTTGTACGAGATTTACTAACTATAAATATTATTTTGTTATAAATCTTAAATTATAATATATTGCATCATGCATTAATATCTGACCTGCTTTATCTTTATTGCTACATTCATCTGCATTATCTTCAATGCTGATTAGATCAATATCCCAAGGAATAAGCGGTGATTCGTCAACAATTGATTCTTGGTTTGGTGTGTCAGTAGCATAGCCATTATCTGAGGTGGGTAAGGTGAAGATTGTCCTGGTAGTGTCTGTGGGCCAAAGAGGTCCAGAAGGAATGGAAAGTGTCGGAGCTGCCCATATCGAAGCTGTATCTTGTGCATTGCCTGGCACTGAATTCCAAAGTGCCTCCAAGCTCTCAAACTTCGCCTTTAATTGCGCTAATCTCAACTGATCGAGTTCTTTTTCTCTTTCCCGTTCCATTGATTTAGCAAATCCAAAGCTTTCTTTATCTTCTGATCTTTGTGATTCGATGTTCTTTAAAAAAAAGAGAGAATACGATTTACCACATTAATAAACTATATAAAATTTGAAAAGTATCGAAAAATATTATAATACTCACGATAGACATTTTAGTCTTTCTATTGCGAGCGCTGTTATTTTTATTGTGCAAATTAATTCCGTAGTTTTTATTGTTGTTGCTGTTGGCAAAGTTTTTATCTTTCTGTGCAGGAGACTTTTTGATGGATACAGATTGCAAGGCTGGAAATGCTGCGTAGTATCTGAGAGCCCTGTCGCGAGGTGTGAGTGCTTCTAAATTTGTTTTGGGCTCGTCACAAGATTTCTTGGATTCTTCTTTTTCATTATATGAGCTTCCGCCTTCTAATTCTTTCAGTTTTATGCACAGCTCATCAACCAGAGCATCTACTCCATATTTCTAATACAGAAAATACCGTTTCATATAAAATTGTTACATAACATAGTCAATTTGTAGAAAAGAAATGAGGAATTTTATATTCCTAAGTATAAATTATATTTAAACTCACGTCATCAGCAGCACTTGTCAGACATTGCACAACAGTTCGTCGTTGTTCCCCGTCACCATGCGTTGGCAGCTTTGCTTTAGGTCGGGCACGTACGCGACGTCCTGTACCTCTTCCCAACTCAATTGCCTCTTCTGGAGGACTTAGGGCCGAGTCGGGGCGGCGCAATAGGCTGAGTACAAATCGCGAGTACGCAACTGGGTCAATCCCCAATGCGTCCAGGCGTGCCTCAAGCCACTGGCGCAACTCCTCCTCGGCCCTCGAGCCAAAGACTTCACCTCCTCCAGGGGACGTCGCTATCCCGACCAAATGCAAGGCTGGGTTCCTCATTCCCTCTTAATAGATCTCCTCCTAGACCCAGGAACTCTAACCAACTTCACTATCTCCAGGGTGATCATCTCTCCTATAAAAATTATAGTCATTGCTTTTATTATATAATATCACGACGTCTTAATAGGGAATCACTAAAAAGGGCCTAGACTATTTAAAATCTATGAGAGCTCAAACTCACCTATATACAGTACAGTATTACAATATTTTATTATTGTCGTCAAATGTTTCAATTTTGATGGAATCCACCACTACGTTGTTCGAACTAATCAACAGACTTATCGAACGTTTTCCTGCACTTCTTACTTTGAATTTTTCGCATTAAGTTACTTAATTGCCCAGAAATATTATTGTTTCCTAGAGTTTCAGTAATCTTGTTTAAAAATTCTTTAGTTTTTGTGCATGGGTGGTGGATATATCATTGAAGTGAGGCTGGCAGGTCTTAGTGAAGGATAACAAGTATAGTCTCCTTCCCATTTTGACTCTAAAAGTAACAAGTAAAAGCAGTTATTATAAATAATCATTTTATTGCAGGAAACACATTGTTTCATTTATGAGTAATATTTTTAGTATTGCATATAATCCAAGTAATATTTTATCTTAACTTTACTCATACTTTTCATAAAAATAATTTTTTCTACAACTTGATAACGCCTGTTATAGTTGCAATTCATGCTAGAAAATTAAATAATAACTATAAAAATAATTTTCAAATATCTACCTTACTTGTATACTTTCATATTATCAGCATCACTTTAAACTTTTGAGATTTAGGCTATACATATACATATATTACATAAGAATATTATTTAATTATATGTAACATTTTGTATTCATGTTTACGTGCATTTGTATTTATTTAAAGAAATACAAGAAATTTCAAAAGAATGGCCAGATATACATATATATGTATATATATAGCTAAACTTTGCTGGACACAGTAATATTCAGAACCGACAAATTGCATCAGCGCATGCAAAAAGGCCGAGAGAAACAAAGGCCAGGATCCAGAAATGCAAGCAGAATCGCATGTCGGGCGGCGGTACATACGCCCGCGACCATTGTGACCGCTGTTAAAGGGACGCGTTATCTATAGATAGATGTGTGTACGACAAAAGCATCGACGTACGTCTCAGGTGTTGTCGCGGAGGCGGAGAACGCGCGGCCAGAACGAGTGGGGCGAATTTAGGCGAGGGACGGCAACGCGCGACCGCGTGTCCACGCGCACGAGACGCTGCCAGCGGGACCCGGACCCTGGTCCGGGGGGGTGCAACGCGAATAACCTTGCCGATCGCGCTATAGAGTTTCGCCTGAGTCATAGCTCTGCCCAGAACGAAAGCCCGTGCGTGACGACGTTACGAAACGCGACTCGTCGACGGCGACGCGGGTCGCGTCGCGACGCGCGGGATCGTCCGCGATCGGACGCCTGCGCGTCCCGCCGCGATGACGAAAAAATCCGGGATTCTCGACGTACCTGCATGCCTCGAGAGATGATTTTTCACCCCGGCCTCTTCTACACACCCCAGTCAGTAAAAAACATGGCGAGCTACTAAACCGAAGAGGACTCCACACCACACTCCACACTCACACACACGCACGCACACACTCTCCCCTTCGATCGCGGAATCGCACGTACTGTTAGCGCCAACTTCACGTTAGTAACGACATTCTAACGGCAGCGCAGCGAAAATTCAAGACTGACGTCATCGTCTCGCGACATGATTGGCTGAAGTCTTGTTTGCCTGAGCATGTAAGTTAATTGACTTTTCGACTGCAGTAAGTGTTGGGTCGGTAATTCATAGAATACTGTTCTTATTTTAGAACCGTCTTAAGTAATGCCTTAAGATGCTAAAGCCCTGTCTACAATACGTGAAGTAAGCGTGGAGTAAGAAGTAAGAGTAAAGAGGGAGCCAATCATAGGCGCTGGAGTAAAGGCATGAGCGAATTAAATTTATTTTATTTCCTACTCCGACTCTTAGGGCCAAAGCACATAACATGGCGTAGTGATCTACGACAGTCGTAGTCGTAGACGTAGGTAACGCACAAGCTTTGGCGTATTCTGTTTCTCA
>NJRQ01000024.1:287328-309232 GCA_003063805.1 Aphaenogaster ashmeadi | reverse complement strand
CAATTTCTTACGACTTACGACTCTGAGACCATCTGAGACTCACATTGTAGATCCCGCATTACGCTTACTTCTATTGTAGACCACGCATAATACCACAGTATAACCAGTAGGCAGTGTTGCCAGGTTTCCGGTTTTCACCCGGACAGTTCGATTTTCGGAGGGCTTGTCCGGGCGTCCAGTTGTTACGTCCAGACTCCAGAAAATTCGAAAATCGAAATTTATCAATAGAATCGATTCTCGATTCTCGAATTTTCCGGAGTCTGGACGTAACAACTGGACGCCCGGACAAGCCCTCCGAAAACCGGACTGTCCGGGTGAAAACCGGAAACCTGGCAACACTGCCAGTCGGAGCACTCTCTTTGATCTTTTTGTCCTCGATTTTCCGCCATGTTCTTGAAAGCGGCAACGGCGTATCAACGGTTAAAGGGCCCCGGTCTTCAGGGTACTTAGAAGAGGCACGAAGAGGCGCATAAGAATTGTATACTACATTGAACTCTGTATATTACATTATTCACTCTTATTGGGAATGGCCTATAGGTGTATCTCAAATGTATGAAAATCACTGCGTCTGTGATATCTCACCGACTTTGCACTACGTTATACTGTGGTACTGCCCTGCAATCTGCATACAAAAATCCTTTGATTGGTCACGGTCAAAATAACGGCGATGCGCAGTACGGATCGGCGCGAGGCAGAAAATCGGGCCGAGTGCCCCTACTGGTTATGCTGAGTCCACAATAGGTGTCGTAAGCTTTAAGCCCTAAGAAATTGACCAATCACAGTCGATTATTCTCCTCATATTCGACTGTGATTGGTCAATTTCTCAGGGCTTAAAGTTTACAACACCTATTGTGGACCAGAGGTTATACTGTGCTAATACGGTTCTGTAAAGCGGTGTCTACAATGAGATTTTAAGTCGCAAGACTTAACATATCGACCAATCACATTTGAGCATTCTAAAAGTAAGACCGCAATTTTGATTGTGATTGGTCGATTTCTTGATGAAATTGGTCAAAACCTAGTGAATTCGCTCACTTTTGTAATTTTCACTCAATCCCAAGATACGTAATAGGCCCCAAGAAAATAACTAGAGAAGACGCAAGAGATTCTATTTTTGGCAAGGAATGAGCCTGGCTTCACATGGAGCGTACTTTGCGTATCGCGTAACTTGCGTACTCAATCACAAATCCGCAATTCCGTTTTATTATCTACTGGAAAGCTAACGACAATGCGTGATTGGCTGGCGCAAGTTACGCGATACGCAAAGTACGCTCCATGTAAAGCCAGCCTGAAGGGAGACAAAATTTCCATCGAAAAGGGCGAATGAACTTGACTTGTTACGCCATGTTATGATTAAATTCAAATAAAGCGTGACATTTCAGCTTATATACGTAAAATATGTTGAAATAAATTTTTACAAGCTGTGTTGCTTTTGGACATACACTTGCGGAACGGACAGTTATAAATCTTTCCTCGATGAGTTTCAGAACGCGCGGATGTTTAAAAGTTCAAATCACTAATCCATGGGCATGCGCACTGATTGTGAGTAACTACGTAGCTACACAGAGAAAATTTTATATTAAGAATTACTATGTGTGGCAGTAGCCGTGGACCATTGCTGGAATTATAAAAATTTTTACTATGTCTTCACTAATGAGTTTAATAAATTATTAATATAATAACATAGTAAAAATTTTTATAATTCCAGCAATGGTCCACATACATAGAAATTTTTAATATAAAATTTTCTCCGTGTATTGAAATCGTGCGAGCTCTCTTTCTAATTCTTAGAACTAGAAAAAGATAAAGAGTAGGTTAAACCGACATTAAAATTAATCTACATTAGTGGAAATAAACGTTAATTAATGTATTACTCGAAAAAGAATTTCTTTGGGCACTTTATGTACGTAATTTAGACTTCCGTTATCATTAACTGCGCAGATCTATGGACAATGATTTTCACTTTTGTAATATCGCTGTGATTGAAACTATCGCTGTGTTGGAAAACAAGAGGAGCCTTTCAACTTTTTTGAGCGAGCATGACGTCATCAATGTCATTTAGCAGATACGCACAATAATTATACACACTTTATTCGATGTATCAGAAGAATGCATAAAGAATAGCATAGCCAAAAATTTTATATTGTTTCTATTTTATTTAGCGTTTATATTTTATTTAGCGAGAATTCATCGCTTTTATAAAAATCTAACGGAAACTCCCAGAAGATTTCGGAAGATTACGCTAGATGGCAGCACACTGTTTAAAGTTGGTCATCGCTGTAAAAATGTGAATCTATTTCTTTTACATTAGATAAACTGATAAACACACGTGTCAACATGCTATTAATATTAATGTCTCTCATATTAATGACTTTATATTTAACTGGAAAAGAACATGCTATATGTAATAAGGATGCGACAACAAAAAATCGCGCGCATTGCATTTTTAGCATTTGTGTGTGTATAAAATATATAATAAATAATATGTCTGCGAGGCAAAATTAAAATATATATTATATAAACAAAGATATATGTAATATAATATATAACTTGAAAAAAAAAAACAGTTACTTTTTGCCCGATATAACACAAAAAACTCCAAAAAAGCTGAAAAGAGAAACGCCTGATAAATTTAAGTAAGTTCATGATGATATATCCTATGAAATAAAACGTTATAATAATACTTAAAAAACATCATAATAATAAAATAATAATAAAATGCCGCAAAATCTAGTTATACACACGAGGTCGAATTTCATGTCAATGGCTTCGTTTATTTTATTAGCAGCTTCATGCTAAGACACGAAGATAACGTGGTCATAATCTTGTAATAGATAAGATGATCGCCCTGGGGGTGATGAAGCTGCTTAGAGTTCTTGGGTCTGAGAAAAGATCCATTAAGAGAAAAACAGTTCGAAGAACCGTGTCCGGTTTTTCTTCCTTCCTTTAATGGATATCTGTTATCCCCCTTTTCTAAAGATATCTTCTTTCTTATTTTTTTATCATTATATTTGGTTAGGAAGATAAAAAGAAAAATCAATTTTTCGTATTATGATTTATCTGTTCAAATTAGGCCTCTTTTCGATGAATCCTCATATTTATTTAGGGAACAGCGTCCGATCAAAGGTTTCTGCCTCGGATTATTCAAAAAACGGAGAATCATAATTCTCTCTCTATAAATCTGAAGAATCGATTCAATAGACCCATTAGTTAGCCCTCACGTTTAATAGCTTGATGTCGGAAATCTTTCGGCACGCCGTTCAGCGTCTCAGGGCGGAAATGATCGTATTTCATTTCTGTTCTGGACAGAAATGAGATAGGATGGAAATGTTGCGATTTATGGTGCGTTTAATTCGATGACGAAGCTGAAGCAAAACAAAAATTTCAATTTTTAATACGAAACAAAATTACAAGCGCGAACGTGACGCGATTTATCGACAGTTTCGACAGTAAGGTCTCTCGCGGAGGTAATAAAACGACCAATTTTTGCAAGAAAGAAGAGCGAGGAGACGAAGGAAGGCTGGTTTCTTGGCAACGTTCCCGCGGCGGCGGATAAAAGAAACGGCGGGAAAGAGGAGTCGACGATGTATAATCTGATATCGAGGCGCAGATAAAAGCCCGGATTAAAAGCCGGAATTAAATCATTTCGGCCCTGGCGAATCCAGCGCGGCTCCGATATTAATCCACTGGCGCGCGTACACGTCGACTCCGTTGCACAGATCCATCCCCCTCGGCTGCCTGCACCCCCTCGACCCCTCTCGTCCACCCCTCGCCGCACGTACCGCCCGGGTTCGCGGAGGTTAGTCGCTTCTCCTGGGGAACTGTTCAAGAGCTGCGCTGTAGCGATAGGGTGCACGGGGGTTGCAACCCCGCGCACCGAACGAGGGAAGAACGAGGGAACGACGGGGGGGGGGAGGAGGGGAGCGAAAGCACGGCCGCGTAAGGGCGGTTTCGCTGCTGCGCAACCGGTACGACGCAGACGTCAGTCGTTATATACCTGGTTCAACGACCACCGCCCTGCTCTCGTCCAACCCCGAAGTACCCGGCCCGGCTCGAGGGGGATGCACGGGGCGGCACGGAGGGGAGGAAAACGCACTCCCGGCACGGCGGGGGGAGGGAGGAGGGAGAGAACGGGGGCGGCGAGAATCGAGGATGCAGGGCAAGCGGCGCGGCGGCGACGGCGGCAGTGGTTGAGGGACGGAGAAGAGGGTTGCGATAGACGGCGGGGGCGGGACGTTAAGGGGGATGATCGTCGACGGGGGTCTCGCGAGCCCGTCGGAGCGGCCCACGGGCCAGTTCCGTCTCGAGCCCAGGAGTAGAAGAGCTACTGGCCGCTTGTCTGCTCCCTTCTTTCGCTATAGTTTCATTTCTTTCCGTTTTAGTTCCTCTTCAGTTCCGATTGATTGACATGTACACGTATAATATATAACCGCAAATATATCGGCACACATACACCTACACACACACATATATATACACACGGATACGTACATACGAAAACGCACACGCACACCTTAGTCACGCAGGGACACCGACCCGCTCTCTCACGCACAACATACAACGCGTACACACCCACACGTATACACGCACACGGTAAATTCGTTTGTTCGTTGTTCGTGGTTGAATTCGCAAGCACGATTAGTATACTCTCCCGTCGCCGTTACCGTCGTCGTCGTACGTTAAATGCACGGACACACCCGCGCCCAGTCTCCGAGTATCCTTAGGTCCGTATCCGGCCAGGTGTAACGGACCGTCGCGTAGTACCTGCGTCTTCTGTCCATCCAATGCGCGCGTGCCTCGAGCGCGGGTTCGTTGAGTTTTAGGAAACGTAATTGTCGCATTCTCTCAGGTACGTGCAATGCAAATCATCTGTCGATCTCGGATCCCAGGAAGAACATAAAGTCATGATGACGTCAAAATGACGTCAAAATGACCTCATAATGATGTCGAAGGCATCATTTTAGCATCATATTGACGTCATTTTGATGTCATCATGACTTTCTGTTCTACTTGGGATGTCGGTGAAGACATCGCGACACCGTTCCCGAAATGCATCCGGAGCGTACGGTCGATCGCCACGTGTGATCGTGTTGTTCGGTGTGGTTGATAGAGATCGAGAAATGCAGAGTGTCCCCATGGAACCAGAGAGTCTTGTGTCTTGATCGATTACGACAGTCTTTCCCAGTTATGACTTGTCAGTTTTAATAAAAACATCGAGGAATTTTCCAAATTAAAGAATTATTGATTAGAGACGTGTTCCAATGAAATCTTTTTTCTCTGTTCCATCCGTCTTGAGATAGAACAGTCTGATATGAGATTGTATTAAAAGTTTCATAGTTTTAGCATATAATGTAATATCTAATGATCTTCACATAATTTTATGTGCGACATATATGTATATTTTAACATACGTAGTTTACGCGTGAAGCTCTAGGTGCAATTCGGAAATGGTAATAATTAATAATGTGAGAGCATGCTTTATATGTTTTATTTGATATTTAACAGATTATATATATATATATATATTTTTTTATCATTATTATTAATATATCTATCTTTAAATGTAGAAGTAGTTAATATCATACACAGTATAATATTGATAACGATGTTATAAACAACTATAAGAAATGTAACAAGTATCTGTTAGAAACATGCAGTCTGATTGTGAGATAAAGATTTATTAAAGATTATTTTTTCTCACGTGAAAGAAGGCGAGAATGTTGTAAGAGAAGCCTCAAACTTGATATTTACGTGAAAGAATGAGTATTGCATAATACGAGGAATAAATGTGCACTATTATCGTTGATATTATTAAATTTAAAATTATTTGGTGTAAAAAAGCGGAAGTTTCTTAATAACAACGAGATTGGTATTAGCAATTGGATAGAAGGCAGCATCCGAAGTGCATTCTCCGCGTTCCTCTTCTCGTCGAGAAGTCTTCTATTTCCGTCGCCAGAAGTAGCGCGAATCGATGCGATGGTTCATCTACTCGACCACCTACATTCATGTGAACCAATATTGCTTAATGTTGTCACGAAAGCAACTGCCGTCTCTTATATAGGAAATAATAATGGCATACCCCGCGACATTTGATTTTCGCGTTCCCGGAGACGTTGCAGGATCGGTTCGTCGAGGATCTCTCCTTAACCGATGAGGTGAGACGATCGCTATCTGCGCGACTTGACGATCCTCTTGCATGGAACCGTCGGTCTGTTCTTGTTGGCTGCGAGCTCCAAACCGCCCCGCGTCAGCTGATTGAAATCGATAATGGTGAGCCGCGGCTCGGCGGCGGGTCGCCCCGTCAGGGTCTGCACCCTGTCGAGCGGTGCCCCGGGGCTCCGGAACCTGTAGCTCGGGCTCCTACACCCGCCGCCGACGCCCGTTCCAGTTTCACTCGCGATTCCGGTTCCGGGCTGCTGTCCCATCCGCGTACCGCTCATCGATCGGTAACGAGCGCTCGGGAGCGGCTCAGCTTCCTCCCGGAAGTACCTGGCGATTCGGCCCGAGATTAGCCGACTGTAATTTGCCTCGATAAATAACGAGTTCGGACTAACGTTTTATGTTTCCAAAAGGATCTTTCATTTAAGAAACTCTTTCTCAGAGATCATCGTCGAGCATGTCTTACGTCATGAAAGTACTTGGTCCCCGCGCGATCGTTTGTCCGTATTCAAAAGATCGGATTATTGATAAATCGATGTTGGAATGACATTCTTTCTTTTTAAATTTGTCTCTAATATTAACGGTTTATGATAGAGCTTTGTGACATTCTGACTAATCGGTGCATCTATATGCGAAAAAGTTAAAATAGTTACTCGTAAATGCTGGCGAGATGCAAGGTCGCTGGTGTTCGGACTGTTCTCGGTCTGGGCTCCCTTGGAAGACGATGTCTCTGCCGGGATTGACGCGCTCGTCTGCTCGACGGCTGATCGGGAAGCCCCGACGGGATAAGCCCAGTAAGCTTGTAATATTCTAGAAAAACGCGCGCCAGATTGCGACCCACTCTATAATCTGTATTCGACCTCGACTGTTAAGGGTTCAACTTTCTCTGATTGAATATTAGCGGAATCTATACTCATTTCAAACTTTGACGCAATCATGTATAATTAATACCGAAACTCTTAACAAGATTTACATTTAAAAAAGATGGCATTCATATAGTAGTTTTAATCTTTGTGCGTATTTTTATATATGACAGTACGATTATAACTGATATGATCATGAAGGATACATCCTTCTTCCGTGTACGGCATTATACCCGGTATTCCCTTCTTGTTGTAACCGTACATAGAAACCTCGATACTGTAGCAATTGACGTGCTCCTTTAGAATAGAGCACAAATAACGGCGGGCAGTTCCGGCTTTGTTGTGATCCTGATTGTACATGGTGTTGCCCAATTCATAGTCCTCCGCGTGTTGAGCTAGCAATTTCGGCAGGACAATGTGCCTCTCGTACCTGAGAGGCTGGCAGTCATGAGTCAGATTCGGTTACAAACGCGATTGACGTAAAGTTTCTATTTTCTCACTTCATGATAGACTAATTCGGTTCTTTCGAATTTGGCTTAACGGAACAAGATTATTTGAAATAGATTAGAGTTACCTGTAGACATCTTCATACGTATTTCCATAGACGAAGACACCCGTGGCATTGGTATGAGCATGTAAATCCAACACGCAATCCAGTGGTGTGTGCGAGTTCTTATCGAGCGACTTCAGCATCGCTCTAGTTGCGAGCAAGGTAGGGTGAATCCATTCGGAGATATAGTTCCAGGATCGATTTAGATCTAATCCCATCACGGTGGATCTTAATGCGAAAAATGATCGTAGATTATTTTCCACGATAAAAGACCTTTTGTAGTAGCGGAAAGTTCATTTGTAAGATTACTTATTCGATTTCCAATTCGAGTTTTAATTTATCGCTGAATAGTAGCTGCGTAATCACGCAGGTATATTGAAAGTCGATTCCTTCCCGGTAAACCGTTCTTACCTATAATTTCCGAGAAAGGCACCGTCGGGGTTCAACATCGGCACTATCTTGAAGATCACGTATTCTCTTAGAACTTGAGCGATGGGATGCGCGCTGACCAAGAAGTCCATCAATCCTTGACACACGAAGGAGGACGGCGACTCGCCGGGGTGAACTCTAGCGAGGACGACGACCACTTTTCTAGGTCGTTCCGTATCTTCGAGGTCGGAGGTTATAGTCACGAGCTCTACATTCCTCTTTTGGATCGACTCAGCCAGCGTCTCTCTCCTTATGTACAATAGTCTGTTGCACAGGTTGTCGAGATGTACCATGTAACGGGTGTATGAATACGGATATGTCAGGGCGAATTGGTAAACATCGTCTTCACGATCGAACGCGAAAGCGAAGCTCAGCACGTAGTGATTCTGATGCTGCGCGGATCTGTAATAGAATACCTGTAACATCGAGAGAAACGGATATCAATTAGCGCTTCTAATTGCTTTAATGCAACACGGAGAAAATTTTATATTATAAATTACTATGTATGGCAGTAGCCGTGGACCATTGCTGGAATTATAAAAATTTTTACTATGTTTTTCACTAATAAGTTTAATAATTATTAATATAACATAGTAAAAATTTTTATAATTCCAGCAATAGTCCACGGCTACTGCCATACATAGTAATTTTTAATATAAAATTTTCTCCGTGGAATGACAAAAATATACAAATTAATAACTCAAGCTATATAAAATAAATATCAAGAAAGACTTTTTGAATTACCAATAAGGAGAGTTTATGTTAAAATTATGTTTTGATAATAACATATTATTATATTATTTTATAAAGATTGATGGATCAAATTTACGATAACTATTAACCGCGTAAGCAACGATGGCAATCATCAATTGATTCGCGATGCCGATAATTCTAATTTAAAAGACTGCTAGTACTTGATGGGGTAATTGGATATTGGAAGTACGCTCTGGCACAGTTTCTCTAGATTTAAACTGCGATACTGCTAATAAATTGAAACGTCTGCGTCAATCGCGCGATGGATATAATTGATCAGATTTGCTTTAGATTGAAATTGCAAATTTAGAAAATAGTTGTATAACCAAGACGAAATACTTTTCTAAAATTAACCTTCTATTGGCTTCTAATAAACTTAAAAACCATCATTAAGAAAGATTAAAACATTTTTCTTTGCCAATGTTTGAAGTTGAAAATGCTAATATGTATATCAACGCGAGTTAAATTTAAATCGCTATAAACATAGGACAATGATTAATTTTTCGAAATCTCACCTGTTCTCGCGGTATCCTCTGCCATTTCGGTCTAGTGCTGCTCTTCACTAATGGCGTCATCCCGTGTCGGAAGAGGTTGGCGCTCTTAGAGATGTTCACGATGTTGAAGATCACCCGTTGATCCGCCTTCACGTTGTCCACGGTGAAGTTAAACCACAGGCGTAATCTGGGCCCACAGGTGTCAGGCCTAATGAAGAGATCGTATTCGAATTCGGAGATCAAGTCCACCCTGCCAAGATTGCCGGTTTCAAAGGTCGCGTCAAAGCAAATGTGACCTTTCTTAGCTTTACCGCTGTGGCCAGGTGGTCGCATCACCATTTTGTTTACGTTACCCAGACCACCCTCGGCATCGCTGTCTTCACTCTCTGCAAGCAGCGGTCCAGCAGAATAGTTAAACAGAAAGATAAACATTTTTAAAATATAGCGATATACTAGACTTTGCAGTCGTGATAATTTCACTTTATAAGAGAAAAAAATGCCAATGTTGTCTCACAATCGACTCGTGATATTAAACCAATTTGATACAGCGAAATATTAGTTATTCGTGTGACTCGTGAAGTGAAAAGATGGGGGATATGTCTGACCGGCACGCTGATAAAGACTGGTGTGCTCCAAGGGGTCTCGCCCCTCAGAAGAGAAGACCATGATTCTCCAAATGAACGATCCAAACGGAACGATCTATCGACAGAGCGACATAATCCGGCTATCGATAGTGAACGACGACCGAGCCTCCTGGACGATCAACGAGAGAGCAAACGTAGAGCAAACGACACTCTGACCTATCGGACGGAAGACAATGAGGGACTAACGGCTTCGTGAAACCGGCTCTACATCGTAGTACGTGTTACCGCCTACGTGATAAGAGCGGAACCTTGCGATTCCGCTGCACGCTCGTGTTCGCCTTCGTGTAATCTCGCCTGTTTCGCGATCTCGCGTGAACGAACGAGTCCGTGCAAGAGAAATGGGAATCGGCTAGCGTGGCTGCCAGGCGTCAAGGATCTCGTACGTGCGATCTCCCGACAGTCTGAATTCTCCCGCGCCCACATCGAAGCCCGGGCTAAACCGAGAAAACTCGTTTGCGGTCACGAGATCTGGGCTCATTCGGGGCGAGCTCGGAAGTTAGCTTCGCTCTCTGATTGATTCGATTCAACAGATGCCGAGATTAGAGCGGAGCGTGATTGAGAGGCCTAGCGAAAGTCGCGATAGTTTTACATGGATTACGGAGTTGACGGCCGGGATGGATATAGCGATACTCACGTTACCCCTTATCTAGAGGTCGATTAACTGCGAGTAATATATATTCCGGGAACCGTCACGCTTACCCATTGCATGTATATTTTTCGCGTTGGCTACGTTATATACAGTACTTTATCAAATGAAATTTTATTACAAAATTTTTCATAAAAATTACACAAGTCTTTTTTACTTCATATCTATGTAATTGTCTGCTAGACATTTGTAGATTTTTTATAATCGGTTATATTAAAATATTTAAAAATATTATTAATATTATTATAGAGCTTCCTTTCCGCAATTCGATAAAGTTATTTTTATGAACAGAGATGTAAATAAGTTGCCAGAGTTGGCACAAGAATATATGATTATTATCGTCAAGTAAAAATGGTAGAGTTATTCTATAAATAATATTTTTACGGTTCAGGAAAAGATATCGTGCAGAAGCGAAAATTATAACGAATAGACGATGAAGACCTGTAATGTTTCCGTTATCGCCGTAATATTGTAGGCCAGAATTCCACCAAACCGGTATCGCGCTTCTTATCATGGAAACCCTTATCGCAACCCATCCGGTGTGGCAATAGTTACAGATCTAAATTCAGATCACTCGATATCTATTTCCATCGCATCCGCTACTCGACGACGCAAATGTCGCATTTTATGGCTAAAGACACTATAGTCTTCCACTGCACGCAAGAAGGGTATACTAACTTTACATCAAGATACGTATAGTTGGATCGTCAATGATTCAATGCGCGGAAGCAAAAGAGTTACACTTTGTCTTTTCAAGAAACATTGAATGTCTATCCATTGTCTATCCATAGTATTGTCTCATGGTGTCACATATGGCGTTCGAACTAGCGTAAAATATCAAATATTCGTGATATTTTAGAAAAAAATTTGTTTTAACTTACTAACCTAGTCGATGATTAAATATATATTAATATTCTAAGTTATTCAATATTTCGTAGAATAATCAACTTTAATAAATCGAATTATGTATAAATCGATATATCAATAATTAATATCGATATATCAATAATTAATTTCATTGTAACTTACATTCTGTGACATTTATAATTGAATTAAGAAGCCGTTCGTTTTTGCATTCTCGCAACATATTTGAGAGATTAAACGACACTTTTAACAGAACGTTCTATCTCATCCTGAATGTTAAGAAATTCAAATTAATTACTGTATTCATAATACCCATTGTCCGAGTTATTTGCAAAATTACATAAATTGTTTTGGTCAACGGTAATGTAACATTTGTTGGGTGTTTTTTTATTTTCCGCAAGTAAACGACTATTATCGTTTCACTGCGAATACGTTGAAGAAATATTGCGAAATTCTTGGGACGGAAAATCGGATAGCGACGGGAATGGCTCCCGGAAAGTGCAATTAAAAGTAGAAAAAGGAAAAAGCACGGAAAAGCTCGGAAAACGGCGGAGAAGGAAAAGAATAAGAGAGAAAGAGAAAGAAATTCGTGCAATAATATACATCGACAAATTCACGCTAAATTTCCGACAATTTCTATTACATGCTAGGGAAAAATAACAAGGACCATCTCTTGTACTCCGTCCTGTTTTCGCCTGTTATTCCGTCGGGAATACTCGCGAAATTCACACTGTTAAATTATTTTACATTACTAAGATATAAATCACTTTCCGTGACAATAGCCCATCGCAATCGTGAACTTTAATGAATAATTAATTGCGAGGGAAGAAACACACACACACAAACTCAGATCTGCTGGATAAAGCCAGGTGTCATCGTTTTCTTCGGAAGTACCAGCAATAACTAGCAACCGATTTCAAATGATCAATATCACAAAGCAAAGAAAAATAATAATAAGAGAAAAAACCTTTATATGTTCACCGGAAATTGACTTAGCGATACAATCCCACAACCCCCTCAGCATATGCCTCGTCAGCATGTTCAATCACCATTCAGTAACTAACGAAACTTTTAGCTGCGCTTTCGATTTCGCGTGCGCTCGAAAAAGCCGTCAATTGTTATGTCTTTAGAACTACCTCGATCTCTCCAGCCGAGTGATTGACAACCTGTGTCGGTGTTCGCCTACGTCTCCCGAGCGGAGTTTCGAGCCAGTGCGAGATGGGAAATGTCAGGGTGCAATCAGCGAGCGCGTGATGATCCTCGCGTGACCCTTCGCAAAGTGGATCCGATCGATCTGACGGATCGCGAGCGAGATCCATCGAGAACGTGTACAGACGCGTGACAGGTCGGCGATAGCGCGTGCTGCAGTCACGAACGGGTCCCGCGAGCCCCGCTTTGAAGGTGACGTATAAAGAGCACGTATGTAATACGTACCGCTGTCTTCGGACATGTCGGCGGGACACGGCGGCACTTGTTCCGGACTGGACCATGCGAGCAGCAACTTTGCGCACTCGGCGACACCGTCGCCGAGTCCATCCTGGTTTCCTTGGTTTGTTGAATCGATATGCAATCCGCGTCTCGAGTAACGCGGTTATCTTGCGCCGCAAACTGTTCCAAATAAGCCGGTAGATGACACGAACCTGTCTAAGTGGGGAAATAAAAATGCCGGCATGACCCGAGGTCAACCTCGAAATGGATTAAAATAGCGACGCAATGAACTCTTCATTTATAGTATACTGCTCTGACGTATTTCTCCGAATTTTATTCCCCCGTAAAATGGAATTATCTTGTCGCGGACAATTTGGGAGCGCGAACGGTCTGAATATCCAAAGGGCGACACTCCTAACTTAGCCTTGTCTTTTAAGCAACGAAAACTGTATTTGACATCTGAGTCTTATGTAGGCGTGACTTATTGCGTGACTATCGTTACCTGGTTTTCTAGATAACGACGGTGAATTTTTTGAACAATCGATAACGCAGACCAACTTTGGAAATTAATTCTCCAAAATAAGAGTCTTATTTTGGAGATCGATAAGGGTGCTTTGCCCCTCGCGTAATTATTCTATATCTTCTTTGCAGTGTCCAATCGTAGAGTTAATCAGGTCGTTACTCAGCGCTGAAAATTAAACGGTTTTACGTAGCCGTTAAATCAGACGCTAGTTAGCAGCCAGTCACGTCATTTCCGACTCTCACATAGCCCCGAGGATCGCCCGTTTTCCCTGTAATTTCGCTGGTTGGCGTGCTTATGTAATCCCTAGGAAGAAGAGACAAGGAGGGCGGGTGGATAACATAATTATATATAGTAGATGAGTCTTCTCTTCGCCAGTGAATAAATAATCAGGGTGATTTTTTGTTCGACACGACTGGCCAAATTTATTAAGAAACTTCTTACGACGTTTCGACCATAGTTTTTGGTCCTTATCAAGTAATAAACGTTTGAATTACAAAGCAACACTTAAGGCCTGTCTCTTATACACATCTAGATGTGTATAAGAGACAGCACTTAAGGCATTGTGTCCAAAACAAGCCCGAAAATCTGAGGAATAATTATATATGTATATAGAGTACCTCTGGAGCACGCATGTAGTCTTATTCCTGGATCCACGCAATTGTCTCATGCATCCTGTAGATGCGCATGCAACACGACTGTAAGATATGCGATCACTTATCTACCTGGCCAGGCTTCGGGAGAGGGATGATAACCCGGGGTTGGGGAAAAGAGAGGAAGAGGGATGACGTGGGCGGACGAGTAGCGACTCTGCTCGCCTCGGGACATTTCCGCGGATGACAATTTTCACGAATGAGATTACGATGCTGGCCACTTATCCATCCCTCCGTCATCGCCGTGCAACGAATTTCGAGATCGGTATAGTAAATGGATCGAGACGGTTCTGTTACACAGAGAATCACGTAATGCCATGTATAAAACAAGTACAATTGTGAGGACAATAATGATTTATTGCTGATATTGATATAAGTTTGAGAGTAATGGAAAAATAAATGCCTATAAAAAAATGATTGATGATAATCGTATAATAATGATAAAATAATGGAATTATAATCTGTATCTAGTGATACCAGATACACACAACAAGGCTTTCGAAAAGCGTAAGGCGCGTTTTAAACGTTGCCAGCTGATCTGCAAGTGAATCTATTCTCCTACTTTACTCTCGTTTCTCTTACGAATAGATAATCGTAAAAGCCGAGAAGGAGGCTACGATGTAACGAATTTCCGACGATAGGATGCAAATTAAATGGCAGAGAGAGGAGTGAAAAGGCGAGTGGGGGATAATTCCGTACAAACGCCGTGCTGCAGGATCCGGTAAACCAATTTCCCTCCGATCTCGAAGGATATTTTTCTGGATGTCGGTTAGTGGTGGTGGTAGTGGCGGTAGTTGGTGGCGGCGCGTTCCCTGGTGAATGCCCTCCTCCCCCGGGCTTTGGCTGGGACCTCCGGATGAAGTCCCCCCTTTCGGCCCCCTCTCCGCACCCTGTTCCGCACCCCTTCCACTACTCTGTACTGGCAGTACTGGGAGCGCGAAACGAGTGGGAAGAGGGACGAGCGTGGAACTGCACGAGAGAGAGTGAATGACTGGGAGAACGCGGGGAGATCGATATTCGAAAGACCCCCCGGTGCCCCCCGAGCATCCCCCCGAACCCCGGCCGGCGGCTCCGTCTGACGCTGGCACCCCTCGGTCTACCCTCGCAGTGGCGTAGGAAAGAGGCGCGGCCGTCGGCCGGGGTGGAATGGGCGCGCCGGTCTTCCCAGGACACTCGGGAGCACAAAGAGGACGAGCGCCCCCGTAAATTATCCGCTGCGCCGTCCTCTCGCGGAATTTATGCGACCTCCTCTGGAAGAGGTGTCTAGACTCCTCTGGCGATTAAGACGTGGGGTGGGCACGACCCGCGCCGATCGATCGCCGGCGATCGGCGAGTTTTACGAGCGGTTACACTGACGACTCGACGGTACTTTTAGCACACTTCGACACCGATGTCGACGTCATGATTGCGACGTACTGCGATTTGCGTCTGCAAATTATTTTTCAGAAACTATAGAGACTATAATTGTTACAAGATACGTTAAAAGGGATCGGAAGTACAGGGACATGCATAGTTTTTTTGCTATCGTTCGATCATTGATTATTTCTAGTCGACGCTTGTAAATATGTCAAGACTTTGGTACGCGAGAGTTATTTTTTCTCTCTTCCTTTTTTGTGATTTAGTATCACATATGTATAAATATGCAAATTTAAAATGATTAATTGTACTTACAATTAATACGATACAAAACGATACACGCGAAAAAGTAACCAGGTCAAATGTTAAATCCGCTAACAGATTTTCTGCATAATAATTTTAAAACAAAATGTTACGTAATATTGTAATAAATTATAATTATACATTGCAACTATGTTATATTATATTACTATTACAAGTTATTTTTGAAATTTAACATATTGTTTGTTCCTCTCTCGTTATTAAACTAAAGCTGTTATTGACATTAAGACCGGACTTTTTTATACTTCGTTATATATATTTATTCTGTTAGATAATATATCCAACGAAGTCTTCTAACAAAATTGCCTGTTCGCGTAACGTAAGCAGTATTCAATCTCCTACGCCACTGACGCACTTCGACTGACCCTTATATGCATACGTGCTATTTACCATTAGATTACACCCCTTGTCTCCCTTGTCCCTTTTCGTCTCTCCCCAATGACTCTTTCTCTCTTATTCCCTTTGTTCCACAACAGCGACTCCTTTGCTCCACACTATTCGCCTGCTATCTCTTGTATCTTGTAATATCGAAATGTAGCGCAAACGAAACCAATTATGTATATATCATCGCGTCCGATACCTATCGATCCTTGCCTTCATCCATGACGTGACTCATTAAGAAATCGTTCGTCACGAGGTTCGTTAACGAACGCCTAACGCTACAGAAGCAAACAGACCTACGCATGTGTGTATAAAAAAGAAGCGATCGATAGACCTAATATATTCGCGCTATCGTTCATGGTCGCTGATCGCAGATGAGATCGCCGCGGTGAGATAAACGCGTTCGCCGTTTGCTTCGTGAACTTTTTAAACTCGCACGTTCATACGAACTATTTATTCTGCCATTTGATACTAACATGTAAAGATTCTAGTATAAATGTAATAAAGTAGGCCTATTTCATCACATAGCCTTACCGCAAAGAGGAGTCATAATAACTCTGTTGTATGTAACTCGTTTCATATAATTTCGTACAATGATACGTGTTGTATTTCCACAATGGAATTCTATTTTGCGCGATATTTCAGACAGCATTTTGTGCAACTCTAATTAACCAAATAGCAAAGACTCGACATTCACAATATTTCATACGAAAAATTATTTCTCGCGGTCGAATTGAAAGCGCTTCGCATCACCGCATGAGTGACAAAATCTCAACAAGAACGAGAGAGAGAGATGCTGTTTTATTTCATCAAATGGAATACGAGATTCGCTATATGATGAAATTTGGCCGCGTTCGCGTTACCGAAAAGCCATTTGCCGAGGGAACGGGCACTCCCGGCGAGCTTTTACACCCTCTATCCGGCGCTTGCGCCATCCAGTCCTTCATCAACCCCTCCATTGCATGAACCCTATTTGGCGCGTGCGTATTTATGACGACTACTACTCTCGCCCTCAACCCCGTCCGTCTCTCTATGTCTCTCTCCCCTTTCTCTTTGGCCACCCCTCTTTCCCCTCGATAATCGAGGCGATGTACGGTTGTTCAAAAGTTCGTATGCACTCATGATATTAATCATGCCAGCTTCCCGCGAAGATCGGCCGTCGTAATGTAGCTCGATCGATCGGTCCATGTGATGGATGCTACAGTTAACAGAAACTAGCTCCCGTTTTAAAATTGCACGCACTCTTTTGCACTCTTCTAGTTCGCACCCACGTATCTCTCTCTTTTCATCCATCACTACCGATGGTAATTTGGAAATTGGTATACATTGTCCTAACGACCGAAATTCTTTCTCACACCTCTTACATCTTTGTTCTTCTTCTCTCATATTTCCCTTCCGTTTTTGCAAACTAGCATCTATGTAAATTTTATCATCCTTTTTCGATTTACCGTTTTTCATAAAGTTTTCCCATATTTTTCACTATATGATACACCTCCCTCTTTATCTCTTTCATCCTCTTTTACCCTCACAACGGAGATGTCGGAGACGGGTAAAATATCGTCCGATTACATGAGCAACGGAGTCCCGTTTCTATGTCGGCCCATATTTTTCCGTATAATTATCGATCGATCTATAAATAACTGCGATCACGTTGTTTGAATTATTTATATTTCCAGATTACTCATATACACTTCCTGAGGAACTTTAAGCTAACTGACTTTTTTCTCTCTCCCTAGCATATTAATTATATAAAATATCAGTTTGCAGCTTAATTTAAAATCAGTCGAACTGCGCCCTGCATCAAATACTCAAATTAAGACGCACAATTAGTTTTTCAAAATGTCACTAGGTCCATAAAAACATGTAATTAAAAATTATTTCGGGGAGGCATCGAATCGAGCCAGTCGATGGAACGGTTATCCTTGTAACTGCATCTACTCGTGCAATGACCGACGCGAGGGTGGTAGTTTCCTGTAACTCCCGGGACGATCGTTTTAATCAATAGGACCCTCGTCTCCCCCCTCCCGGCCAGGCATCATTTATCACGGGAATGTCTCGTGCGCATAATGACTGAAAAAATCTCTCCATAGCTGCGCCGCGATGCGCGCTCGATGTTTGGAAATATGTGCATCGGGGCAACGCACACAGAACCGACCCACCAACCAACCAACGAACCAACCAGCCAACCTCCGGCGGTCGGCATGCGGAGGGTGCAGACTGCCGATCACGCTTGCGCGAATTTCCACCCCTTTCCCGGCACCGTCGTCTCCTCACCGCTGCCACCCTTTACCTCTCCCGGACCTCTTCCGCCTTCGCATCCCTTCCGACCTCTTCTCCCGCGCTGCTCTCGGCCTCTCCTTCACCTTTCACCGACGACAACGGCGTCTGCGTGTATCGGCGCCAATCTCCCTCGACCGAGGGTTTTTCGCGATTCTTTTCGCCCCGAGTCTATCCCACCCCCGAGACGAGTCGCGACGGTGGGGGCGGCGGCGGCGGGCGTCCAGAGGGTGCAGCCGTCGGTATCGGGACTCAGGCTCGTCAGTTTAGTTACCGCACCACATAAAGGCATTGCGTTGTAGACACCGTTATACCCGCAACATTCTTACTATTTGCTTGCATATCTCCTAATTTCTGACCCTTCAATTCGGTATAAAAAAAGAAAAGAAAAGAAAAAAACACTCGGTTCGGTATCGTTCGTCGTCATAAAAAGAACAGTCGTCGCCGTTGCTCTCATCGTCGTCGTCGTCGTTGTCGTTGTCGTCGTCGTCGTCCTCTAACGTTCAGTTTGTTGCTGCTGCTTTGTCCTTCCGTCCACGTGTCGATCGAGCGACATTGTCGTTCGCCGTTCGGGTGGCACTGTCACAAGAAAATTCGCGCGATCGCGAGAAAGAAGAAAAGCGATAGGTGGATCTCGCGAACATCGCGCGGGAAGATAAGTTTGCCGGACGGAATCGGCCGAAGATAAAGCAGAGGAACGACCCTTCCGCGTTCTTCCGATCTTATGATTTTGTTCGATCCCTGATCCTATATTCTCCGTCAACTCGTACTCCCGACTCGTCTTGCCCCAAGGAGCATCTTCTCGGTGTCCCGATCATTTACCGGTCCTTCTGATCGATTTAACGCGTCGCGATAATATTCGAAGACACGAATCGGTGCGTGATCTTTTCACGTGGTAACGCGAGAGCGAGATAGAAAACGAGATCAGCGAGCGAGAATTGAGCGCGTTAACGAGGAACCGGTAGCGTGATCAACGAGATCGTCAGCTGGAAGATCCTTTAATCGGCAGAAGAGGCACCAGCAAAGACAAAACGAAAGAGAGAGGGAAAGAAAGAGATAGAGAGAGGAACAAATAGGAGTGCGTCCTGCTGGTCGGGGGTGGGAGTGAAAGAGAGACACTGTCACTGGGTGTGTTCGCCGCGCGCGAGATTTGTTTATCTCCTGTCGCGAGTTATAGTTATCGCAAGTGTTCGCAAATAATTTCCCGGCATCCCGAGTTCTCGTTCTCGATGGAATTCGATGCCAGGACTCGTGTTCGATGAACGAAAACCGGCCTCCACGTTGATCGCGCGATCGTCGGTTCGGACGTTCCAGGTCGTGTCGTAAAGCTTGTT
The DNA here is from genome assembly GCA_003063805.1 of Aphaenogaster ashmeadi. Classification (NCBI taxonomy): domain Eukaryota; kingdom Metazoa; phylum Arthropoda; class Insecta; order Hymenoptera; family Formicidae; genus Aphaenogaster; species Aphaenogaster ashmeadi. The sequence goes on along the minus strand of NJRQ01000024.1, from coordinate 289,560 downwards.
GAGAGATTTGTTGAAAGAAAAATAGAGGAAACTAGTACAAAGATACGGGGAACGCAGCCGCGAAATACGTACGAAATATCGCGTAATAGAGAGAAATAAAAGTAATTAAGTAGAACCCATCGCCGTTCCGTTCTGCGCCCAGATATCGGCATCCTCCAACCACTGATTTTCATCGTTAACCGGTATGTTCATTTGTTTCTTTACTTTCGTTGTTTCTGTGATTCTCACGAATCTTTATCATTATTGTTATTATTATCTTGTTATTATTGTTGTTATTATTGCCGTTATAATTATTAACTATTTACTAGCGGATCTGTGTACGTCGATCGTACGCCGATCGGCTGCCGATCTTTACGTATATACGTTCGTCCTTTGCGCCGGGGATTTCTCTCGTGCGAGGAATCTTCCGGTATCACACTTAGGTTGTCCTTTTAAGTCCAAGAATTTCCTATGGTGCTCTCGTGCTGGTGCCGTCGCCGTTTTCAATTTAATTTTAAACAGACGCATAGATTGTCACATAGATCGTAATCTTCTTCCACATTTGGTCGTACATATTACGATTTCTTCTTTTTATTATAAATCGACCCAGAAATTATAGAGTAAAGAATAATATATATAGAGACTTACAGAAAATTATGGTACAACTATTGATTGTCATCCAAATTGCAGCGCGTTGCGTCGATCGCAAAGTGTCGCCATGAGTACTCAAGGTCTCGTCCTTGTACGCGCGGGAAGGGCCTCGCTGTAAAAAAACAATTGCGTGATCCCGTGCGAGGGACGCATTCGGAAGGGTACAACGCGGAACTAGAGCCGCGGCGGGGCTCATTAACCCGGCGAAGTTGTTGCATTTAACGTCGGTCGGTCCGCCATAACCGCGAACGGTTGCGTCCAGCAGCTGACGCTTACGCACGGCGCGATATTGTGTGTGCACCAGACCGCGCTCTTTCTCTCTCCCTGGGCGTGGCACCAGAAAGCGACTGTCGCGGGAGCACCAACGTCGCAACATACGCACATACATACACGCATAAAACCTATACATGCATACTTCTCGCCCCTTCCTCCCATCCTCTCTCTCCCTCTCTCTCTCTTTCCTGATCCAACCCCTTATCGATCCTGCGGCGTACCGACCGAAAAACAGCAAATTGAAATAACGCAGTAGAGAGGAGACACCGAACTTTCGCGATGCATGATGAGGCATCAAGCAGATCCGGGATGGAGCGAGGACCGGGACCGCGGGTCCTTGTCGAGGACAAGCAGGATGTCTCGAGAGGGACACTTCCGTCCGTGACGGCCTCGATTACAATGGTGCGTGAGCCAAAGAGAGGGAGAGCTAAACGATATGTAGCCGATGGAGATCGATTGATATCGCTTTTCTCTTTTACTAAACTACTAGGTAACTGAAACTGCGAATATCAGATTCAATGTCAGTTCTTTTTTTTGTTGAAGAACAAATCTCCAAACTCATTATTTCATGTCGGTGTTGATTTGCAAACACATATGTGCACACACATATAAACATATTGAAAATAGGGAAGACTATGACTAAGTTCTCTTCTCGTTAAACTTTTCTTATCTGTACATTTAATTGACATTTAATAATAAGTGTGTAAGAGGTGTATAATTTATATACCTCGAGGTAAGATTACGCAAAGAGTGGCGAGAGTGATCGAAAAACTCAAAGTCTTAACCGTCAATCGCGATTGAACAATCGACTTTGTTTTTCGCATGTCTGGCATAGTATCCGACGAGTGCCGAAATATCAAAGATTAGCTGCGATGTCGCACAGGATGGCGTAAAGATGGAATCGTAAGAGATGGAGAAAAAGGCAAAGTAAAAAACATAGAGAATAAGAAAGAGAAAATGAGTGAGGGAGATAAACAGACAGAGAGAGAGAGAGATAGAACGAAAGGAAGAGAACGAGAGAGACTAGGTCTGGTTGGGGAACCTCGTATTGATCGTTCCTGGGTCCATGTGACGCGCCTGCGTTTCACACAGGGTAAAATCGTAGCGAGGGTAAACGCGAGACGAATAAGAGAGAGAGAGAGAGAGAGGGGGGGGGAGAAAGGGAGAGGGGCGAGAGAGGAAATGGCGGAGAGAGAAGCGTATATATCGGGGTTCATATACCCCCAGGATAGCTGCAACGTTCTACCATGCCACCGACCAATCAATGGAGCTTCTCTGGTCTCTCTCTCTCTCTCTCTCTCTCTCTCTCTCTCTCTCTCTCTCTCTCGT
>NJRQ01000024.1:233275-281780 GCA_003063805.1 Aphaenogaster ashmeadi | reverse complement strand
AAAAAAATACTTCATTAGGACTATTGGAGAAAACATTTATTGAAATTTAGTAAATTCTTTTCTCAGTGCAGTATTTACTATCGAGCTTGCTTCGCGGCGATTCGATCGATTCATTGTCAGTCGAAATCGCGCATAAGTGAACTCCGTGTGCAAGCAAGCGAGATACTTCGGCAGCTCGCGCGTGTCTGTGTCCAAATCTTATTAATAGGAATGCGCGGGATATATCCGCAAAAAAGAAGTTCGGATCGAGTCAGACGCGATTATCCTCGTCGAGCTCGGTTCGGACGCGCGGCTGATCGATAAGTCGGAGCGAATCGAAAATTTCGGGTGTACGCGTATCCCTAACTTATTAGCGTGTACTTCGATCGGCATACCTCCCCTTTTCCCCGCGTACGGTCCCGTGCGTGTCGGGGCGAATCACGGATGTACGGAGAAGGGGTTCGCGGTACGCGACGCGACGCTGCGCGACGCGCGCGGCGTGCCGTCGGCGTCGGTGGGCGCGAGGGCGCGAGGCGCGATTCGAGCGCGGGCCCGAACGCGCTCGAGGGTGGCCGAGGACGCCCGACGGCGGCCGAGCGGTCGCGAGCCGCGGGCGAAGCCGCTTCGCGGCGAGCGCTTCGTTCAGTCCGGTTCAGTCTCTAGGCAGCCTCCGCCCGTGTCGCGTTGTTCTTTCCGTTTTCTTAGTCTAGTGTTTCAAGCTTTAATTTTCTCGACCGTCTCTCGTCCGCGAACCCTTCCACACCAACCCCCGCGTCCGTCCCACCGTATATTCCCGGCATACACGCGCGTGTATACGCCGCCCTCTCGTAAACGTCGTGCACTCTCACGCCGGGCCGCACTGTGTTCGTCGGTTCTCTCCTCCCCCGGCCCTCTCTCCCACTACTACCACCACCACCACCACCACCACCATCACCACCACCACCGCCGCCGCCGCCGCCGCCGCCACCCTCACGTTCTCGTTCTCCCTTCGCGTCTTCGGGTCTCTACGCCGAAAGCAGCCACCGCCGTGTCGATGTCGATACGCGGCCGTCGCCCGTCGTTACGAAGTGCACCGAGAACGGTGGTCAGGCGGTGTGCATAAATGCCGGTTTACGAGCGCTCGCGCCGTACTTTACTTTCATTGATTTCCCCTTCTGTTCCGGGCGGTGGTGCGAGAGCAGTAGCGTGATAACAGTGCACATTAGCGGAGGTGACAGCGGGGTGAAACGAGGGGAGCCGGAGGGCTGACCGCCCGCACGGTGCTCGGTTTCGCGTGCGACACAGGCAGGAGAGGAACGAGGTGACAGGCACACCGAGAAAAAAAGAGGGAACGGAGGAAGAGAGAGAAATAGTAGGAAGTAACAGGTACCGAATAATAAATATTGTCCGCTGTTCGCAAAGTTCGGCGTTCAGGTAGACGGGGCGGCGCGGCGCGGCGGGAACGCGGGAGAGAAAGGAGCGACAGCGCGCCCGAAGGACCCCCGGGGGAGAGAATCGATTATCGCGAGATGGAGAGAAGGGGGGCGGTCGACTCGCTGCCGACAGGGGCGGAAGAGATGAGTCTACGACGCACACTTGTCGTCGTCTCCGTCGTCGCTCGCGTTCCCGACGCGCGTCTCGGGAGCACGTGTCTCTCGTCGCGTTTTCTTCCCGAGGAACCCCTGTGTGCGCGGCTTCTCGTACGCCGCGTTTCTTCCGCGACCCTCTCGCGGTCTTTCTCTCTTTCTCTCTCGCACTCTGCGCTCCCCTCCTGCTCCTCTTTCAACGGCGCGTTCAACGTACGCGCGCACGTACTTTCGTACACCGCGTATACGAGCCGCTTTTTCGCGCGCGCGAAGGGGGTAGTCGCGCGGGAGGGGGTGTCTCCCTCGGAAACACCGCGCAGGGGCGGCGATGCGACGGCAGGGAAGGGGGCTCTCGCGGAGCGCCGCGCCGGGTGAGCGAGAGAGAAAGAGAGAGAGAGAGAGAGAGCGCGCGCGAGGCACAGGGACCGAGGAGCCGCGCTCGTATTGATCGGCCCCGGCCACGCGATTTTCACGATTCGTCGCCATGGCCACCTGGCCACCGGCCGAAGATCGTATCTCGCGGCGTACGTGCAAATCGAACTTTAACCCGCGAGACCGCCCGCTGACCAGGCCTAGTCGCGACGTCCCCCCCCCCCCCCTCCTTGCCGGACCGTTTAACGACGACACTCGCGATCCGTTTCTCGTGGAGAATTTTTTTTTTCGATTTTGCCTGGGATCCCGGAATTGACGATTCCGGTGCTTCGCCAAGCGCGCGATTCGTTTTTTTGAAAGCCGACTTGGATTAATCGACAATTATACAGTCTATCTTTATGCTGGACTTTATTTGAATTATGTAATGTTAAAAAATGAAGATTTAATTTTGAGTTTAAGATCGAGGGGGGGATGTGAGATTTTTATGATAATCGAAATGATCAAGCGATGCTATCTCGCGACAAGGTAGAGAGACGCTGCTAAATTGAAATAACGAGGTAGCATTTACCAGAATAAAGCGGTATTTCCGTTCTATCGATTTCGCCAGATCGATACTCCCGGGCTGTTTCGAAATAACTCGCCGGGCATCCATCTGGTTTTCCTTCATACTTCGATTCGCGAAAATTATTTTTATAATTATATCGTCTTCATGTTGAATCTTTCGCGTGAACTTCTAGAACCTGACAGCATATCGATACATCCTGCACGCGTGTGTATAATTTAATAATCTCGTCTATGGTACAACAACAAAAGATTAGATGCAGACATCGGCGCTACTCCGAATTATACCTCAGTAAATCATCACGAAGAATTCACAGTTGATAAAGATTTTGTTAGAAAACTCAACGCTGTTTAGTTAGCAGAATTTTGTAATCTCCCGGTGGATAAAGGCCTCCGCACAATCAAAAATATAAGGAACAGATATTAGCGATTGGGAAGTGGAAGAAGGAAGAAGGAAGAATCTTCCTTCTTCTTTCTTCGGCCCTGCGCACAATGGAGGAATATTTGATGTTAGGAATAGAAATAAAAATTTTAGAATCAGTTTCCTCAATGAATATTGAACGTAACGCACAATAGATACTAATAAGATATAAGACATAAATGTGTTATACGAAACACACTATGACTTATTATTTATCTATAGTGTTCATTGAAGAAACTGATTCTAAAATTCTAATTCCTATTCCTAACATCTAATATTCCTCCATTGTGCGCAGGTCCTTCCTCATCCCAATCGCTAATATCTGTTCCTTGTTCCTTACATTTTTGATTGTGCGGGGGCCTTAAGCCCTTCGATAGGGCGCGCGAGATAGCCTCGCGTTACGCTCAAAGTTTTGTCGAGGGTCGCGCGTCAAAAGGAGTCCTACCCCCCCCCCTTTCAATCCCCCCTTCCCTCGGCGTCGTGCGTGCACGCGTCCGCGTCATTGTCATCCGGGTGACGACAATGAAGCGAAGATCCAGAAATCAGAACGCGGCGATACGCTTTCCCGATGCGCGACAATGTAGTCAGCCAGCTCGGCGACGACGGCGTCGACGGCGGCTCTCTCTCCCGCCTTCGGCATTGTCGGATCCGAAAATATATCGCGATGGCGAACAACGCCGCGCGCGGATCGATACCCGAGGAAGATGTCGGGCTGCGATAAAGCGCACCGCGACTTTTCTGCCTCCTGCGAGAGCGGCAGCGACGCTTTTATCGCCTTGCGTTCGTAAACAAAGGGGACGCGAGAGTGTGCGATCGCGGGGGCCTCTCTCCATTTCGCGAATACGCTTTCCCTCGTAGGTTCGTCACTCGCGTAAACACGAGTCGGGCGAGAATTCAATTCTTTTATCCGTAATATCGTCGATCTACGTCCCGCGCTTCGAATTTGCCTCGCTATTTGAGAGCTGCCAGGTGAATTTATCAATCTTCCCCCTACGTAAACATTAAAGCGACAATATTGACGAGATTGCTCGTCAATGATTCATGTTTAAAAACCGAATTAAAATACCGTCGAGAATTTAAGGAATATCTGTCGTTGTTTCTTGGCGCATTGAATACTGTGCTCATCTCGTTTTAAAAACTTCATTAAAAACGATGTGGTAAAAACACGTGCCATTTGTAGCACACGTGCTCCGCCTCGTTCACTTGTTTTTACATCGCCAGTACGTGTGTGACTCCTTAAATGTACTCGATTTCGGCCTTATATTCGCGTAACTTGTTAAAAGAATTATTTAGGACCCACAACTACGTGACCCTTTCAAATTTCCAAATTCCTGGATTTAATGTAACCAAATCGCCTTTTTTTCGTCTCTATTGACTGGGCTACATGTCCATTTCTGCCAATGTAGATTAACTTGCTTTAACTTTTTATCGTTTTCTAGTTCTAAGAATTGGTTCTAAAAACTAGTTCTAAGAATTTTTTTCTAATTCTTAGGCCCAGTTCCACAACCTATTTTAACCAGAGTTTAACTCGTTATAGACCAATCCTGATTAGGTTTAACGAGTTAAACTTCGGTTAAAGCAAGTTGTGGAACCGGGCCTTAGAAGTAGAAAAGGATAAGTTAAACCGAGATTAAAGTTAATCTATATTGGTAGAAATTCAATTAGAAAGAAATTCTTAGAACTAGTTCTTAGAACTAATTCTTAGAACTAGAAAAGAATAAGTTAAATCGCGCGAGATTAAAGTTAATCTACATTGGTAGAAATGGACATTAAGGAGACACGTTCGACCGCATGCGCTAACCATCGCTGCATTCAACGTTATACGACGTAAACAAGGGAAGTACGACGTATCATTGTCCCGTGCAATCGCGCATATATTTCCAAGGGAAGTACGACGGTCGGACATGTACCGTATACCGTGTCCAGTCCGTTTCGAAAACTTGGGGGGACCGGCCGTAATAAAAGCTGTCTGTTATACCCCGCGGCACCGCGGACAGCTCGGTTTTTAGGGTGGCGACCACCACGAGCCGGCGGGGAAGGCCCTGAAGGACAGCTGATGCCTAAACGTAGAAGGGAAAAAGGGAGACGCGGACGCGCGTGTTGTGAGAGGGGAGCGCACGTAGGAAAAAAAAGAGTGGGGGAGAGAATAAAAATGTACGAGCCGGTGGCTCGTGCCGACTGATAAGCGCGCCGTCGTCGCAGCTGTATGTGTGTACTCGCCTTAACCGTGAACACCGCGGTTGGCACCCTATGGTAGCCGCCGCACGTAATTCCCCTTCCTCGCTCTGCCTCTGTCTCTCCCTCTTTCGCTCCTGTTTCTCCCTTTGCGCTCTAGCGCGCGCGTGTACCGGGTGTTCCGCGCGAAAGAGTTTGTCGGATCATTCTTAGTCTCGTATTCAGAACGTGTATGAATTCGTTTCCTCCTGGAATCTCTGTTGTTCGCGCGTGTTTCGTATTCGAATTCACCTCGTGGAGAATTTCGTTGTTATTTAGTCAAAAGTCGATTGCAATTAAAAATATATTTTAAAGTAACCGTAGATATAGATGTATTTCAATAAAGAGAAATTTATCTCGATGCTTTCTCGCTGATATAGCTTTATCACGAGATCGTACCATCGCTCTGTTTTTAATTATGGATATAATTCCGAGTTAATTGTCTCTTTGCTTAGACGGTAACGAGGCCGGTTTTTTACCTGTTCGAATTTGTAATTTATTCACACTAGAGATGGAACGAGTAGTTTAGGAAGCATTTCTTCCTTTTATCTTTCGTACCGATAAACAAAGGGATGTTGAAGAAAATTAATTTTAACCGCCACTTCTCGCTACCGCGTCAACTAATTTATTAGTTAAGTCTTTAATTAGACTTTCATTATAAAAAGTTCTTAATATTGAGAGATTATTTCTGAACATTGATCTGTGTGTACTTTTCATATGCTTTGGACACCACGTATGTAGGTTTATACAGCACTCGATGTGCCTCCGTAGTTTGGAGATGAGAGGGTCTCCAGCCCTTTAAATGACAACGGGGGTCGTCGGCCCCTTTAAATTACCCGAGTTCGTATCGGACGTTACCCCAAAGTTCTCTCAAACCGCCGTTTGTCCCTTTTGTGCTGCGTTTGGAAAGTCATTGTTCAGATTTACACAATCGAATCGCGAGTATTACATACTTTTTCCGAATTCCTCGTTCATGATATTCGCGGCTTTAAATCGATTTTCCTAATACCCAATACGAATCATATCTGCGGTAAACAAAGTTTTTATTCAAATAGGAAATTGGAAAGCATTTTTCAAATGGTTATAGATTACAAGTCAATTATTTTCACGTATCTCATATATTTAATAATAATTTTATTATTTTTTTAAAGTTATTAAAATTAAAATTTGCGTGTTTTGCTTTATACAATAAAACCGCTTCTTCTACTTAACTTATATTCGTTCTTTCGCCGAGTTCGCGGTAAAAGCTGTATAAAAACCTGAAGCCACTTGGACTTGAGCTTTCAGGCATCAAGGAACGTCTTGTGCATCATTGTTTTGGTTATCACGCGTTTTTACGTCCTTCGATATTTCGTGTTTACATCGGTGCCGTCTAGTTTCTTCCATTACCTTGCGGCATAGCTGGTATTTGCTGTGTTTTCAAAGTGAAACTTCCTGAAGTATATTTTAATAACGTCTTAGGAAAATATGCAGACCCATCGTGGTACCATAATTATCCAAGGATCCCGCACTATATTTAATTCTATCAATAGAATTTTTAATACAACCGAACCGTTATTTATTATTGTGTAATTGCAATTATTTATCGGTACTGTCTGGATCACGGATGTAATGTGGCGTGTATATGTTCTGTTTGCAGATTTCGTACATAGTTAGGGACGACTCGTTAGAGGATTGCAATGATGGCGAACGGAATGGACACAGTCGTACAACAAAACGGAGGATCGACTCTCGGACAGACCTCGCAGGAAGAGTCGAAGACGAATCTCATAGTAAACTACTTGCCACAGAGCATGACACAGGATGAGATTCGTTCTCTGTTCTCCAGTATAGGCGAAGTCGAGAGCTGCAAGCTGATCCGTGATAAGCTCAGCGGTAAGATCAGCATTCCTATTGCATCTTTTTTTCCGTGTAAGCGCTTAGATCTAAGTTAGCAAATATTAAACAAGCCGTCTGTATTAATGATGTCTAATGACATCATTAGAAGACACGGATTTAATGACGTTGTCTAAATCTAGTTTCGAAGTATTATTAAATATATCAATGATATTAGCGGTATTAATGAAATTTTGAAAGTTGAGTTTGCATCATCGTACAAATAAATATAATTTTTCAATTGATGATTGAAAAATAATTTTGTAAAGAAAAATGATTTTATTAAAAAAATGAAAACTCCGCGATTTCTTAAAAACAATTGCACAATTTTTCTTTTCTTTTTTTTCTATCACAAATGCTCACACAGAAATCAAACTGATCAGCATTTTGTAAATTTTTTAATTTTAGTACCAGAGCACATAGTTTGCAGTTTCGACAATTTTCTCTGCTTTTTATTTCATGAAGTTGATCAATTTGGTTTGTGAGCGGCTCAAATAACACCTCTATTTTGCTGAAAACTGGCATTTCGCTTATATAACACGATCCATAAGTTTCCGACTGGTCATGGCATTTTGCGCAACTCGTCCGTATCGCCATAATATTATCGAGTATGCGTAATCTAGCGTAATTCGGGTACGTGCGCGCCGGGTTTATATTCCGTGCAGTGGCGGCGAGACGAGCACGTGTATAGACGTCGCGGCGCTATTTCGAGCCGCCGCGAAGAGCGAGAGCGGGGGCGGCGCTTGGTTTGAAGATTTGCCGCTTTATGCTCGACCTCATCGCCGCAGAGTGACAGTGCCGTACCACGTCGTTCGCCATCGCGCGCGATAAGCATATTTTCACGTTCGCCATTTTTCCCTCGTTTCGCCGAAAAACCGTAATTATTCTCCATGCATTTTTTTTCTGGCGGTTTCTCTCCGTTAAATCACATTAGAAATGCGCGCGTGAGGAGCATTTCGAATTCGTTAAATATAGAAAAAGGAAAGCTTTTCTAAATTTGACGGACGCTCTAGATTATAATAAAAATTGACAATTGATTATATATAAATAGTTTTTGGTATATTGGTCAAATCAACTTTTTCCACGGTTTTAACATTAAGGCCCAGTTCCACAATCTTCCAGTTAACTTAACCGGCCGATTATTCCATTGGAATTGACCAATCACATTTGTTAATTTTGCTTAACGACAAATGCGATTGGTCAGTTCCAATGGAATAACCAGCCGGTTAAGTTAATTGGAGATTGTGGAACTGGACCTAAGACGTTCGAAAATCACGAAAGAGTCTGATATCGTTTCCTTGGTAAAGTTGAAAAATAATTCACTCGCATGTCCTTGCGGTACCGCTGCTTCAGGCATTTCGCCAACTACTCGTTGATATATTTGCCACTACGCCATTCATAAAATTGATTCCACAGCGTATCGGAGAAATTGAAGTTGGCGTTGCACATTCAACTATCGTTTCGATACGATCATTCTAGTCGGTAGATAAATGTAGATAAACGTTTAGATATAAACAAACGAAAGCTCATCGGTGGCGCCGAAGATACGTTTAATTGCGTCAAGAGCAGAAGCCACCGAAACGTCATGAGCGATGAAACGTATCGGCCACTCCTTGTCGCAAACCACATACGACGTGGCCCGCGATCATCTATTTTTCGATAAATAGATAAATTTAACATCGGCACGTGATATTCATTGGGTCGCCCTTCTTTGCTTGCAGGTCAGAGTTTGGGTTACGGTTTCGTCAACTATCACCGGCCTGAAGATGCCGAAAAGGCTATAAACACGCTCAATGGTCTTCGTCTACAGAACAAAACCATCAAGGTGCGTAGCCTATATGCAGTTCTTAGTCGTATATCTTTGTTCGTCATTTGTCCACCTTCGTGTGATCCCCGTAATAACGCAACGCGATTATTTGCCGTAGATTCTACTTTCCGCAATTAAATCAATGATTTTTCTTGAGAGAACATGTCATCGTTCTTCCTTGTGATTTATGACACAGAAGAGATATTGAGATTAAATATTAAGATATTAATAATAAATCGGTATCGCGATCAATATTCGAAATTGATAGTCTATTTTTGTCAGCCTGACTACTTCGCAAAGCGTTTCTATCTGATTTCTAGAATGCTAAATGCATCTACGCGAGCGTGTAGGGTGGTAATGCAGCAATATAAATAGGTTGGCCTGGATTCGGGCGGATTTTATCGCGCGCGAACCAGAATAAAACGATGATTATCGTGGGCACGTTTTTCCCCCCTTTTTTTTCTTTTTACTTCCGCCCGATAGAACATCAAGCACCTTGGCGACGTTGATCTCGTCGTTTTTGTTTAGTCGGATAATCGCGATGAGTATTTTGTCGGGATTGGAAAGAGAATATTTTTTCGGAACGCGATTATTTTTTTTCCCCTTTTTCTAGGTGTCGTACGCGAGACCGAGCAGCGAGGCGATCAAAGGCGCGAATCTGTACGTCAGCGGCTTGCCGAAAAATATGGCGCAGCAGGATCTGGAGAACCTCTTCAGTCCCTACGGCAGAATTATCACGTCGCGGATACTGTGCGACAACATCACCGGTAAGTCTACGCAAATCCGCCTGTCTATAGTTTTCGCGAGCTTGCCGCGATAAATTGTCCGTCACGATCGAATAAAATTTCCGACCGCTTGTCGATTTTTCCGACGGCGCGAGATGAATTACCTACAAACGAGAGTCCGACAGATATCGTTATGGATATCGTTTGAGATATTTCCTCGTGCGGTTTCTTCCGGTCGACGTAGATCCGATTCATCTGACTTGTTTCTATTCGCGCTGAAACGAACTTCGCAATACGATCAAGTCGGTGTGCGAGAAAACTATGTTTAAGCAGCGACAAAATCGGAAATCTCCGGTGGCTTTAAGTAAAACTTGATACGTCCAGATCACAGGTGCGTAGGCCATGGGGTTAGAGTCCGTTTGTAGGGTGGGTCGGTGCGCCATAAACGATAACGACAACGAAAGTGCGAGTAAGAGTAGCTCGTTGAAGCGATAACGACAAATATTTTGTTGAGCGAACGAGATCGTATCAGTTTCACTTGGTTATGTTTTCTTTCGCCTGTACACACTCTTCCACACGTTTCCTCATTCGAAGAGCACGAAGAGCAACGATTTCACGAGCATACAGCTTCGCATATACACGCACACACTTCGTTCTCGAGGGGAGCTATATACCGACGATGAATACGATGACAGCTCGAAGTGTCGCGCAAGTGTCTTTCGCTTTTAGTCAACTACGAATCTTCCCGAGTTGGATTTCGTTTGCGTCTTTGGTTTATTTATTGCAAATGCTCCTCCCTGGCCACCCCAGTTGCACGCACAAAAGCCTCATGGCCTCCACCTCGATCTTAATTTCGTGCTTCCTTACCGTGCTCACTTTTCATTCCTATCCTCTATTCCAACATCATCGTCGCCACATGTTGTCACGCGTTATCATCATCATCATCCATCATTACATTATCCGGATCACCAGGCTTGCTTCGTACTTTCCCGAGACTTACGTTCGTCCAATGTCGTTTTTTCCTACCTCCCGCAAAAGTGAACACGCGCGATACGCCGAATTTTTCCCTTTTTGGCGCTCACGCTTTTTATATGATTAAGGAGATCTGAAATAGCGTAATTTACACGAAGTTCGCTCGCCCCTTGTATACATGCTCGTCCCAATTAATTTATTTTATTTAACGCGATATCATTTCATCGTTATCGCGCGGAACGTTAAATGCGAAAGCAACGAACATTAATCCAGCAACGATAATTAAAGCATTGAGTTTTATTTTAACATAGTCAAAACAAAAAGGATTTGTTAATTTTATTAATGATTTATACATATAGTTTCTTATAATTTTTTAAACCTTTTTGGTTTTACAGTATGTATAGTTTTATATTTTTTATTCGCATATATGCAGAGAAACAATTGCGATATCTTACTAAATCATTAAATGTGGACTAATCAGATCAGTTGGTCTAAGTTTTTGCTTCCCACAGATTACTGGAAATTAAATAATTTCGAATTATCTTGCTATTGCGAGAAATTCTGCTATAATATTAAATTTCTCAATTTGTCACGTTAAAGTCGCGGATGTTGCTTCTTTCTTTTAATATTTGAACACTGACGAACATGAGACTCGTTGCTTCTATTTTGCTTCCGTTGTGTTCTTTCTTTCGTTAACCCCTTTACTCCGTCTTATCGCGCAAACACGTTTTATCATCCCCCCCAAACCACCGACGTATCACAGGGGCGAGCGAATCGCGTGTACTGCCAGTTGGATTTTAACGAGATATGATTTTTTCCGTTTCTGTTTAGTACGACAGTTTGTGACCGGCGGCGGAGACAATTTGCCCGGTACGTAAATCACAAATCTCTTTTTCTTTTCCCTCATTACGTCCTCTAGCTGAAACGAAAAGCAACCGTTTCTTTCGATCTGTGATGCGCGCGCGTCTCTCGTCTGCGCGACCTCGTTTTTTTTTTTTCACGTGTAGTCGCATATACCTCGTCAATGTCGCGTCGCCGTCGTTGTTAAATAAAACAACGCGGCGGTAATACGAACGCCGGTTTTCCCTGCGGCGTAATCGAGCGTCGCTCGGAATCGAAAATCGATTTGTAATCGCTTCGAGTAAACGTCGTCTTCGATAAAATCCGTTCGCTGCCTATTAGCGGTGACGTTTTGTCAAAATTAATTTGCAACTCCGGCGAGCGGCGACGCGTTCCGACGAGGAACTCCGAAATTTTATATTATGCGTTGTATATAGGGTTGCCAGATGGCCGGGATTTCCGGGACAGTCCCGGAATTCTTAGGCTTGTCCCGTGTCCAGTAATTGAAGTCTTCTGTCCCGGAAAATCAGAATTTCAACAAAATCATAACATTCATGAGCAGAAGAGCCAAACTTTTTAGTTACTTTCTTTTACGTATGTTAACTTACACATCTCATACAGCACAGAACATTGCAGCAACATTTCGGCAATATTGTTATGTTACTGCAATGTTGCTGCAATTTCTGTGCTGTATGGGATTGTTCAAATGATACAGTTAAGTTTTTAAATAATTTATGTAGTTGAATTTTGAAGTTGTTTATTTTTATTTAAGTATGTTGACTTACTTAAACATTGTCCAAATTATACAGTCAAGTTTTTTTTAAATATGTAGTTGATTTACCTATAGTTCTTATCTAACATTGATTTTTACTTAGACAGTATAAGTTGTATGTACTATACTATCCTGTGGCAATAATTATTATAATTATATTTTTTCACAAAAACTTTTGTTTTATTTTTACCCCTAAATGTGTAAGGTTCGAGATCTATGCTCACGGGTCACTAATTAATTAAAAATTTTACTAAAATTCTCTAACAACCTATTTTTCAGCCGTCGCCAAAAAAATGTCCCGGAAATAATCATTTCGCATCTGGCAACCCTAGTTGTATATTACTAAAATTGACTCCACGAAATTGGTGCGCGAGATCGAAAGTCAGTAAAAGAAAAATTAAAATATTAAAATATTGCGCTTTTAATGTTTCGTGAAACGTTTTTACACGCCTTAATTGCGAGTCAAAATTAATACGTACGTATTGTATTAATTAGTACAAAATTAATTAAGATTTTGGAACGACCGAATATAAGTAAAGAAGACGAGAGAAAATTATTGCATCTCTGTCTTCGTCGTGCAATGACAGATGATGCGCGCATCCAGTGTTCCCCCGAGCGCCATTTTTGTTTCTTTACGCTTTTTGTCATTCGTTATAATTATGATTTGCTATTACGATCTCTCGATTATATCGACATATGTCCGCGATCAAGAATATACTCGCTCTATCTCTTTCTCTCTTTATCACTTTATCACGTTTTTCTTTTATCTCTCACTTTCTCACTCTCTTTCTCTTTTTCGTTCTACCCGTTATCAATCGACACTAGACCGCGAATGATGATTAGATCTACGGCAAAAGTAGAGAAAGAAAGACAAAAAGACGTCCACCCGACGAGACATCGTCGGTGTGTTTGTAAAGAAACGAATCTGCGCGCACCGAACCACTCGCTTTGCATCTCTGTGCAAAAAAAGATTCTCTATAATAAAATAAGCTTAGCGTTTCTCGAGTCTGCGCGACGTGTACTCAAATCGTATCTATTCGTCGTTACGAGAGATAAGCGATTTACACTCGCAATTGTCGCTGCTCTCGGTGGTACCCGAACGCAGGAAAACGTGCACCGCAATATGTGAAATGTGAATTGTTCTGCACGCATTCTATAATTGTAAGTCCTGCAACGGAGTGCTAACCAGCACATTATCAAGATCGTTAACTAATCGGTGAAAGCTAGCTAGAGGCTCATCAATAATGATATCGCGTAGTAAGGAGGCGTAAACGTGTAATAAGACGTCGCCGTAAGAACGCGCAGGTAACGATCGCGGCACAAATCGAAGGTTCACCAAATTGGTTCTGACCCGTCGTTTTCGCCGTTCGCCCTCTCGCGACGTTGCTAGTTAGACAAGAAAGAAACAGAAACGAAAAGTACGGGAACCCGGAGATCGGAGAGGTCGGGAAGCGTCCTCGGCGCGGTTTCGACGAACGTTCGCGTCGCGCGTCGGCAGCAATAACCAGATGCGATCTTGTGTGTTCCGCCGATTACCTCGGCACCTCTCGACAGGCCTGTCGAAGGGCGTCGGCTTCATAAGGTTCGACCAGCGCGTCGAGGCCGAGCGGGCGATCCAAGAGCTGAACGGCACCATACCGAAGGGCTCGTCCGAGCCGATCACCGTCAAGTTCGCCAACAATCCGAGCAACAACAACAAGGCGATACCGCCGTTGGCCGCCTATCTCGCACCACAGGCCACGCGGCGCTTCGGCGGGCCGATCCACCATCCGACCGGCCGCTTCAGGTACATTCCACTGTCGCCACTATCCAGGTACCTACTCGCCTCTACTCGCTCTACCCAAGGATTTTCACTATCTCTCTAACTCTTCGTCTCTCTGCTCTCTGTCTCTTTTTCTCTTTCCGCTTCATTCTACCCTTCACGGCTTTCGTTGGACACACTTCCGTTGGAGGGTGTTGCGTGGGACGATTTGTCGCGGTCGTTAACGCGATGCGCCCCGATGTCCTGGCCACGCTCCAGCACGGGCGTACTTGAATTAAATACCGCGACTTATCGGCCGCGCATCGTTTTCCCCGCTTTTCCTCCTTTTCACTTCTGTTTTCTCTATCTATTGATTTATCTGATAATTCTTTAACTATATAGATTGAGTTTTCTGATTTCTTTATCTACTTATCCATGAATCCCGATCCTTACTCGTCCATCTACCTGTCCGATTGTCCGTCTATTTGGTTATTTTTCTATCTAATAACTATCTCTAACTATCTAGCATATACTATTCGTCTTCTTCCTTCTATTTTCTGTCTTTTGACACACACACACACACACACACACACACACACACACACACACACAGACACCGCGCAAACACGAATACTCGATTAGATCGATCGATCGTTCATATATAAACACGAGACTTCGTTATTCTAATGATATCTTAGTATCACACAAAACAGTATGGTTTTTTTTATTTTTAATACAATGAGGAAAAATAACTTTTCTTACAGAAAAAGTGTGGCACTGTGCAATATTATGCTTCGTTATTGTGACTTGAAAAGTCTCAGATAAATAACATAGTTTATAAAAAGTGATAAAGTATTTTGTGGAAAATACTGATAATAAAAATATTAAATATATAATAACATAAATAAAAATGTGATAAATTGATTGTAGTAATAGAAGTCTATTTGCGCTGTTTTATTACAACGGCATCGCTCTTTGACCACTTATAAGATGAACCAGCCAAATATGTATGTGTCGATTTAATTATTTATGTCGATCGATCGGTCCATCGATCGCAGACAATTATCGTTACCTCCACATTTATTGACTTGTTCGGCACAAAGCTCCTCCTACACCATCCGATTCTAATTCAGACTATGTATGCACTAACGTGTCTTTTATTTTAAATTGTGACTGTGCACGCTCTGTTACTTTCGAAGATTATGGCTTAGACCTTTGTGTTACTTACACGGTAACTTTTAGATACGATATTTTTCATATGCTTATACTTACAATTAGTTACAAGAGGGGAACGGTCAATGACGACGTTTAATGAGAGAATAATTTCGCCAGTTTCTGAAATATCTCTTATCGTGATTGCTGGTCATTTGAAAAATATATAGATACGTGTTATTTTTTATCTCTACCAATTGCAACATTAACGTGAGCGAACAAAGGTTCGCGGAAAGGTATAAAGTGTTCCGGAGCGCGGACGATCCACAGAAAATCCGCGTTACCTTTGTTTAGCAAGGTCTGTCGGTCTCGCAATCGATACGGCTCTATTAAACTTGCATATCGACGAAACAACCTGTCAAGGTTGATCGGAGGGCTCCATGACCTTATCGAATAATGAATCTAAGTATGCTCGATAACATCCATGTAATTTCGCGCATAATAAAAAACAAGGAGAACGTCGACTGGCCCTCCTTTATTCGCACTCATTGTGTTTCTTTCATTGTTTATGTGGACTCTTGATTTTTATGCTACTTTTACCCCCTTTTTGGTTCTCATCTTCTTTAAGGCCAGTGATCAGTAGATCTCATGAGACAGACGTGTATAAGGTGTATAAGATGTGTATAAAACGTCTATATTCTCGAACTTCGATCGAATGCAGAGAAACGAAATAATGCATAAGTCTGATTTGAAAACGTGAGCTGATCTTTGGCCATTCTCGAAACACGGAGGAGCAAAACGTACACAATAGCCTTACATTCTATATCGATATCTGCCGTCACGCTCGTGATATTTTATTTCGGTAAATTTATTAGATGTATTATAAAATCATCATAAAAATCTTCTTTATAATCATTCAGACGCCTGACGACAAATATCAGTTACAGAATTAAAGATTACCGATACTCACAAATTATCATCTCTCTTTCGTTTCGAGCCTCCCATATAATACGCATAAGTCACGATGCTCGCTATCGAGAGCGATATCTATTTACGTGTGTGATACACGTATACTCGCAAATTTTCGCTCTAGTACGAAGGAGACGATACACGCACTATACATCTTCATTGATCGCATGTGTCAGAGTCTGTTCGTATGTCTAGATTCGAGATACAGAGCTATCGAAATTCTCCACGAGACTCGCCACAGACATTGATATTTTAGTTGTTTTCAATAAGTACAAAGCGCTAACCGAGTGCATCTGCGCTTTGTCGTTGGCTTTGTCTCTCATTATTTTCCATTCCAGCAGAGTGGAAGGATAGCTTGCGTAGCAGTTAATCGGACTGTCAATGTTAAACAAAATTTGAGACCATAAAATTCAGTCGACGGTTTTAGATTTAAGTAGAGTAATCAGCCTATCTCCCACAATTTTTGTAATATCTACAAAAGTAAAAAGACATAATTTGACGTCAATTGTAGATTATATTTAAAATAGAATGCTTTTCCTTTTTTCTTAACAATCTCTAATATCCGAACTTTTGTAACATTTTTTGTTTGCAAGTTTTTTTAATTTGCAAGTGCAACTAAAAAAATTATGCCTCGAGAATTCTAACAATATCGGGTTCATTATTATTTCGATGTCGATGTTCGAAAATTACGGTCACAGTCTGACCTAAATAGCGCTTATCTCATTGCGACAATAATCCCTTGGCTTCCTCTCCTAACAGAGAATCGAGCTAGTCTCACGAAAGATGAATTATATGTCAATTAGTCACTCTGGAAAATTAATCTTCTACATTTTTACGTCTACATATTATCTGAGCAAATTACTTCTTTCTAGTCTAACATAATTTAAATTGTGATAAATTATATTATATTATGGAAATAATTATTGTATTATCTTGCAGATAATTGTATATTATCTTTTTTGATCGAGATATTAATGTTACGTCGATACAGATATCGCTTCGCTTCTCTGAGTCCCGCATTGCATCCCCCCTATTGCGTCCCGTTCGGGGTAATAGTGCACCGCTACGTAGAGGGTAGAAAATGAAATACACGGAGCGCCCCGACTTATCCCCCGACTTTGGCTCGATCCCGGAGTATCTCTCTTCTTACGTTGTTCTTTTTGTGTTTTGTTTTAGCACTGGCAAGGCCATGCTTGCCATTAACAAAGGCTTACAGAGGTCAGTATTTTTTTCGTTACTACCGCTACGTTTTCCACTCCTAATTTTCGTTATTTCTTCCGTTGTGTGGCTTCATTCTGTCTCTTTCTTACTCTCTCTCTCTCTCTCTCTCTCACACTTTCTTTCCCCTCTCGACTCGTTACGAATTCGATATTAAGGTATCACGAAATGATTTTATCATGAAAACGACTTCGAAGTAATGGAAATTATTAATTGTTTGTAACTCTTAATAATCGTTGCTTGAATTTGTTAAATGATCTTTATCCAGTCTTGGATGTTCTTACGCGGACATTTTTTCTAAAGATGTAAAATATTTATCGCTGGTTTCCTTTGTGTAAGCATAATTTCGTAACGAGGTTCCACTATTCTTTCGCATTTTTCACAACTTGCATTTTTCACACCTTTTTGCTTCGATTTTCATTTGATTCAGTTGTGCAAACACAGTGGTAGATATGTTGACGTCACGTTTTCTTGGGTTTCGCAACCAATCTCCTTGGTTCCCCGTTCTTCCACTTATTTACATAGTGCAATATGTCCATTTAATAACGATTAAACCGCCGCAGTATTTGCCACCGTAGTATTTGCAACGATTGCAGCTTATAGAATATTTTTAGAGTTTTGTTCTTATTACGCAATTTGCGTAAATAGAAACGGCTTTTTCGAAAAAGAAAAGAAAACACAATTATGTAGTCTCGAATTGGCATTTCTCTTCAATGATCATGAAAAGATTGAGATTTATATTATGTTTCACATGTAATATTTTTTGAGAAAATTTTATTTGAATAACCTGGATATCAAATATTCTTTAATATATTCCACGTGCTCTCTGCAAAATAAAATTACAAAAAAATCATCGAATCTATCCTCGAGGGTACTTATTCCAGATACGAATACTTTTATATATAGAGTGAAACCGGATGCAGATACTCTCATGTACATATGTGTACATATGCTTGATGAACAACGAGATGAACTCACATGCAAGCAACGTGATGTTACTCCTTTCGTTTCCTCGTCCTTATAGATTCCATCGTTTTTTTTTACCGCCCTCCATACACACATACACATACAAATATATTATATATATATATACGTACACACACGGAATTGAATCACAGACGGTCGTATATTAGCCACCCGATGCACATGTCTCTGCGTATACACGTAAAAAAAAAAGAAAATACATGACACGTATCACACGTTTACTTTACGCGGTGTAACGTACAACGTACGTGACGAATGCATACGTAATTACTGTGGCCTCGGCATTATACTGAGTACTCACCGAGATGTGCCCTGTTTTAACGCGGCTTGTGACGTCAAGTAGGTACGTAGATACTTTTACAACTGTAAATATCCCCCTCACTTTTGTATAAGTGCCCTCGTATGGGACGTGTACCTTCCATTCCTGTACTCTGAAATCTTGTCTGTCTAGCAAAGAAAAAAGAATTCTGTCGCACATTGAAGAATTAACGTTAACGTCCATCGTAGAGAGCGCCATCCGAGGAGATTGGCTTGCGTTTCAAAAAACACGTTCTGTACCTATGCGATCCCCCGTGCACGTGAATGCATGAATGTCGAAGCAATAACGCACCTTTGTCCAATCTCGCTTTTTCTCTGGATATATTGCGTTATATCCTTATAGAGAATGCATGGCTCGAAGGAAAGATTTAATTGTACATTTGATTAAGGAAATCGATATCCGCGCAGCGCGCACTTGTAAATTTTCTCTGCGTAAAATATGAACAAGTGACATTTCTTCATCACGTTCCGATAATGCCACTTAATTTTTATTTATTATCTGATTCATATTATCTTATTTATTATCTCAATTATTATTCTGAACGAGTATTACTGTTCATCAACTCTCTTTACGTACTATTCTTAACATTTTCTTTTTTTATTTGAAAATTTATTAAATACATAGAGATTCGCATATGATTCCTCAATGTTCTTTAATCATTATCTATAGAATGTCAAAAATGTGAATATTGTTGCTAAAATTTGTTGAAACCGTCCGGAATAAACGCTGCTTTGACACGGCCTGTATATGTACTTAAAATTGTGCGATCAAAATATGTTTTTCATATGTGTGCAATTTGGAAAATGTTGCCGCAATATTAATTTTTCTATTAAATTTACACATCTATTTATTTTAAATTTTCCACAGCGATCACACGACTGAAATAAATACTGGTGTATCTTATATGTAACGCATGTCTTTCTGGTATATATTTATAAACGAAGTTTGCACGCTATCCTTATTTATATATATCACTTATACCACCACTATTATTTCTTACAATGTTCGCGTAAGTTACGTAGTACAAAGTCAGTCCTCGCGTGGTCCTACATATTTTTTTTTCACGTTTTTCATGCCAATGTCATATATGTAGATGTCTGCGGAAGTGCCATTTGTGTAAAGAAAAAAATCGATTACATATCACGCGAAATAAATGTTTTCACATCAGTATGTATATATTCGCATCTTTACACGTTTAATTTCATTGGGATTGCGATATACTGTGCGAGTAGCGTATAATGTAAAATCTTACATAGATATATCCTTTTATACTCAGAGAAAAGAAACATCAGCAAGTATTTATAATCTGTACTGAACGGTGCTCAAACGTTCCCTCGTGAAACGTGAATGACAATATAGAATAAAAGCGCGATAGTATATTTATGAAAACGTTTAAAGAGCGGATTGTTCAAATGTCTTCACAATCGTGAAAAAAGTAAGAAAAGATTCTATTGTAAAAATTCTAAAAGTTATTATACGCCATTAGCCAAGGAATACGTTTTCGTATTCTCGATTCGGAGAGGCCGATTAAATGTCACTGAAATTATACGCGCGCGAATTGCCGTTTTCCGTATCCGATGCATCCACGTTTCAGCATCGTTCGTTCTGCCACTCGTCGCCTCCGCGGCCGTCATTGCCAGCCGCTACAGGGCGACGATGTCCGTTTAATGACCGGCCCGGCCACCGTGTTCCAGGTACAGTCCTCTGGCGGGTGACCTTCTCGCGAACTCGATGCTGCCCGGTAACACGATGAACGGCGCCGGCTGGTGCATCTTCGTGTACAACCTCGCACCCGAGACCGAGGAGAACGTGCTCTGGCAGTTGTTCGGACCGTTCGGCGCCGTCCAGTCGGTCAAGGTCATACGCGACCTGCAGACGAACAAGTGTAAGGGCTTCGGGTTCGTGACGATGACCAATTACGAGGAGGCGGTGGTGGCCATACAGAGCCTGAACGGCTACACCCTGGGCAACCGCGTGCTCCAGGTCAGCTTCAAGACGAATAAGAGCAAGGCGGCGTAGGACGAGCAACAAGCGGCGGCGGTGGCTGCGGCTGCGGCTGCGGCCGCGGCGGCGGACGCGGCAGCGGACGCGGCGGCGGTAGCGGCGCCCTATCATCATCGTCGTCATCGGCTGCTACGTACCGCGGCGGTGGTACAGCTGCCGGTACCAATGCCGGCGGGTCACCTTTACAACAAACGGGGGCCTGGTCAGGTACCAGGCGGCGGCATTGGCAACAATAACATCAACAGTTATATCGCGGTCGGCGGCACCGGCGGCGGCATCCTTCATGGAGGAGTCAAGGGCCAACGGCAGCCGTTTCTTCAACGCCTACCGTCGCGCATACACGATCTCACTCGGGCGATCGAGATGGCCGTCTCGGGAGCGGCGAATACGGCAACGCAGCAGCAGCAACAGCAACAGCAGCGTCAG
Organism: Aphaenogaster ashmeadi; assembly: GCA_003063805.1. Taxonomy (NCBI): domain Eukaryota; kingdom Metazoa; phylum Arthropoda; class Insecta; order Hymenoptera; family Formicidae; genus Aphaenogaster; species Aphaenogaster ashmeadi. The sequence continues at coordinate 260,864 of NJRQ01000024.1, read as the reverse complement.
CACGCGCAAGCCAAGCAGACCTCCCTGAAGAGCAAACCCAACAACAACCGTCAGGCCGGCAGCAAGAAGCTCCAGCAGAGCGAGAAAGTGTAGTTGCGAGGAGTGTGTGAGAGAGAAAGAGGGAAAGAGAAACTGAGCGTATGTGTGCGTACGTGCGTGTGCGTGCATGTATGTGTGTGGGAGAGAATGGATAAAGAGAGAAGAAATGAAGGAAACGGAAAGAAGGTCGCGCTAGAGATAATTAGGAAGAAGTAGGTTGGATCGTTCGACTGTCCGATACGTAATCGTGGACTGTGCGTGTGGAAAGCTCGAAGGAAAATAACGGGGAGGGGGGGTAGGAAAAAGATGCGATATTAACGAGTCCTCTCGTGTCTTCTCATTCCTTCTTTTCCTCGCTGCGCTCTTCCTCTTTCGAGTTTCCGTCCTTGCGTTCGATCGTGGTAGAAGACGAAAAGACACGCGAACGAGAGACATCCTTAGCGTCTTAATAAAACCAGCGGCACACGAAGCGTTTTTTTCTGGATTGTTTGCGATCTAATAAATTACTATAATTGCATCACTCAGCACGCAGGATTTCTAGTAATTTACTAGATCGCAAGCAATTCAGCGGGAAAAAACGCTGTGTGTGCCGCTGGATTTACACACAAGTAAAATCGTAAGAAATTTGACAAGGAGGACGAGAGAACGAAACGCGTTTTTGCCTTCGTCTTGCGTCCTTCCATCATGCCACAAGATGCCGAGTAGGAAGTTTTGTTCCTAGTTACAAAGGCATACATTTTCCTAACCAGACGCGCAAGGATGATAGGAGGATAATATGAAGAGATTAATTGAAGAAGAAAAAGTCAAACTAAAATTCACATTAGATCTTACGTGATTCGCACAGTGAATCATGCGGGTCCTGTATATACATATTGCCGATTTGTATGTATGTGTACGCGAAGGTATGCTTGTGGGCCAAGTGGTGTTCGCGTGCGTGAACAAAACGACAGGACGGGAAGAGCTCAAGGCTCGAGGAAAGAGGAAGGCGCAATAGGTTGAGATATGAAAGCGAGGAAGAAAGGTAGAGAGAAAGAAAGAGAGAGAGAGAAAAAGGACTTTCCCTTCGACTAGCATTTGACGATGCGTCGAGAGCCTCCGCCGGGCATTTCGGCCGATCTTTCTTTATTTTTTTTTTCTACTTAATGTACATCCATGACCGGGTTAGTCACGACGATATCGGGCTGTGAGACTGAATCACATACACCAGACACGCAATTAATATACACATACACATACACTTGCACGTACAAGTAGAACGATCAACAAAACGCGCGGTGTTAAGAACGGCGGGCTGTCGTGGAAGAGAACATATTTCGGGACGCGCTCACACGAGATAAAACTCGTCGAAATGCGGTAGAAAGAGAGCGGATGGGAGGGAGAGAAAGAGAGAGAGTGAAAGAGAGCAAGAGAGACAGAAGAAAGAAAGAGGGGAGTATAAAAGAATGAAACCTCAGAGAAACAGTCACACACAGTGCTTAGTAGTAGGTGGTTATACATACTCGTTTTATGTATAAGTTTTAGAGTATTAGCGTCGTGTGAATGAGAACGGGAGAGAAACAGATGGGGAGTACGATGAGGGTACGAACGAAGTGCGATGGGAAGGAAAGGGGATATCGGGGGAAGATAAAAGGGTAGAATCGATTTCGAGGGTTTAAGAATGCGAAGCGCGCGGGGGCCGTGTATGCTAATCGAGAGAAAGGGAGAAAAAGAAGACCAGGTATTGTGGGGCAGGGCTCGCACTCACGTGTTCGTACGATCGCACGAAGGTGATTTTCAGTGTGCGGGCACGATGTGTACCTTAACGTAACCCCGTAAGTTTAATTAGGATGTTACCGTTTGACGAGCACATCGACGTATGGACGTATTTAATTCTCGGGCGAGGCGGCTCCCCGGAGGATCGCGAGCGGCGATTCTCGGGGCTCGGTATAGATAGAAAGAGAGGGCGAGAGCACGGCCTGAGGGATCGCGAAGCGATCTAAGCGTACTATAATAACCATTCACACTTCGTGCTAGTCAGTACTCAGGTAGTCTCCATTGCCGCGCATACGTGCCGATGATACGCGCGTATATAATGTGTGTCTCTTTCGTTTTCTTTTTTTTTTCTTTTTTTATATGAGACGTATTTATTAGGTAGTAAAAATGTGCTTTCGCAGGATCGGATTCTCTGACTCTCGACAATTCTCCGCGAGGATGCACCGTCCGAGAGGACATTTTACGAGATACTGCGTAGCCTCGCGATCGTCGAGCCTTTTACAGTCCCCCCCCGAGAGCTTTCGTAAGTACCGGGAACGAATAAAAAGTAAAGGAAGAACTGGTTTCTTGTCTGATAAAAAAATTAAAGATACTTTAACCTTCGCATATGTAAATATATATGCAGTTTTTACACTTTACGATACATGAGACGTCAGATAATTAATTCAGAGTGCGTGATCGCTCGAGCGTCGCGTTTGTTTTTTTACGCTTTTTGTCGTTGATTAGGATTGCACGTTTCGACGCTCCTGGGAAATATTCCCGAACATTAAGGATTACATCGATACGAGAGCAAACGGTGATAACATTCTATGAGGCAGAAGAGGGCAGATGCTGTAACATCCGTCATTTTACCTTTGCATCATGGAAATCATCGATATTGTTCTCGTTTTAAGATATCGATATTACGAAAAAAAATTATACGCTTCGCAGACTTGGTGTGGGCTGGGCCTCTTTAGAACTTTGAAATTCTTAAAGAGAAAGGTCTTCGCGTTCCTGCATGTACTTCGAGGACGGTGCATGCGATACGGTATGTGATACGGATTAATGACAAGATTGATTGACGCTCCATCTCAGCTCAGATTAATATTAAGGAATCACGCATCTAGTCTACGTGCAAGTTGCCGCGTCGTCGGTGCGGTTTCGCGCGTAAAGAAAGGTAAAGAATAGACAGATATCAGTGGCGAACATCGGGAAGTTCGGAAGGCGGACGCGACGACGAGCGCGGCTAAGTGAAACGACGCGAAACAGGCGAGCCGGATTCCTCACGCTCGTCCACGCGATTGTCGTTTTCATTCCTTCGAATGACGACGGATCGATTCGGTTTATTGAACAGTGATTGTATCATAGACAAAATTCCGAAGCGATTCTCCATAACCGCGAGCAGCTCGCCGCTTTGGCAGTCGCAAGGTGACTTTGCACGACCGCAGCTCAAGGAGTTACTCTCCGCAATTGTAAGTAGTTCAGAAATCGCTTTCCGAAGGTGACTCTCTCCGATTGCGCGCAGAGATTACGTTACCAAAGTGATTCTTCGCACCCGCTTCCGTCACTACTCTCGAGTGATCTCTTACAAGTGTGGGTAGCGATCCTTAATCCGCGATCGCAAACCTCTAAGCGGAGAACGATGGATCTCTCCGAATAGCGCGAGGCGAGCATGAGGACGCGGATCGCGCGTACTTAATTGCGAATGAAGCGATACTCGGTTAAGGGTAGATTTAGTCAAAGAAACCAAAAAAAAAGCACTTAAACATGTATGTTGTCCTATTTATGTGTACCTTTTTGTGTCTAGTCCGGGAGTCGCGAGGAGACGCGCGAGGGCGGAGGATATCGTCCCTCGGAGAAGTCGCGCGACCCCCACGAGCGTTGTGGATTTTCTTTTTCTAAGACATTACTTTATTTATTCATAGCCGTCGCCGATTCGCGCGCGAATCCTTGCTTGATGAAGGACGCGGGGTCTCGGCGAAGCACCAGGATCTCGAACGTTAGTGCAAATTAAGGCGTCGACGGGCATTAAAACGTCGCCGCGTAAGCGCAAACTCGCTGATCGGAGGGTGTTCGAATGACGATTGGTCTCCCCCTTCATCGCTCACGATTATATCGCGACACTTGTACGAATGTCGCGATATAGCGCAACATACGTACGAGACAGACATGTACGAGGCGTCTCCCTCGATTGATTCGCGTGAGCGAACCGGTGATTTTTATTCGCAATTTGAAATATATATTTCGCGTGCTTGTCGCGCGATAGAATATTAATAGATCGTTATTGATGGAGAGTAAATTAATGGCTGATCGCCACGATTGCTGCGAAAAACGAGCCCTCAGCTTAACAGCTGTAATTTCACGCGGATACGTGAGAGATGAATCGTATTTCGGCAGCATCCTCTCGGTATCAGCGAGACGTCCGTTTTTCGGGACGTTTCTCTCACATTACACATGCGAATATACATTTGCCATTATAATAATTATTCTTCTCCTTCTCGCTATTATTGCCGTATTATTATGATTATACTTATTATTCTGGTTACTATTATTATTGCCATCGTCATCGTCTCATTATTATTATTAATTAATTATCATTATTATTATTATTATTACTTATGATCGTGTATATTTTCTGTGTCTCTCGTCTAGTAGCTACGTGTAACCTCTAACACCTCATCACTTACTCTCGTATAATAATACTAGAGAAGGATATAAAGAAGTACTGTACTCACTCTTCACTTGCTCACTTAACATCGCTCTACTGTCGCCACTTTCTGCCAACCGCTCTATAACTATTACGTTGCTACTACCGCTACTGCTGTGTTACCACCACTACTACCACTTACTACTACTACTTACTACCGACTATTTATTTATTTATTTAATTAATTATTAAATAACATAACAACTTATTATGTTTTATTTAAGGATTAAACTGATTTGTGTTTGGTTCAAACGTCGTTTGTTTTATTTCTATTAAAAATGTTTCAGTTGCCATTCACCCGGCATCCCGACCCTCCCCACGATTATCGTCGATTCGTCCCTCCTCTCTGTCGACCCATCCTCCCTCACCGACATTCCACGATCTCTTCCTGACATTCCACGAGTTACAGACTGATGTAATAGCGATGTAAAAAAAAAACGGCGAGCCGCTCGACCTCGATGCACGAGACACCGCTCATGGATCCTGGTTCGTAGCGTCTTCATTACTTATAAATACTATTAGTATAGTCGCGAACACCGCCAGACCCAACCGATTCGTCCGTGAATCGGTTTTAAATTGCTCGTTTTAATGATTAAAATCTTTGGAGGCGATCTCGATCGCGCCAGGTATATCCACGAAAGATGCTGCCCTACATCTTTCCCGGTGTGAGATGAAGTTTTGGAAAAAGAAGATTCATTTTCAATACGCAGTTGGCGGCGTTCACGACGGCGCGTAGAATGTCTAGAGATTACTATGCGTAATTCGAGTTTTAAGCTAGCCCTTAATATTCCATTTATTACTCCCGGAGCTTATATTATATACGTTCCAAAGAGAGCCGCGATTGCGCGAAATGATTGCGGTTGTAGAAGGACCACTCGATACGAAGTGGAGAAAGAAAATTGAGTCGATTTCGGTGATCGCGACGCTGTGAAAATAAATATAATTTCGTTACACTGACGGAGTGTACACGCGAAATAGATTCTTCGCGAGGACAGTAGTCCCTCGAAAGACAACTCCGCGAACCAACATCAATCCAATGTCCAGATATGACCATCGAATCTCTTGCCATTCCAAGAGACTTAAGATCATCGGCGATGATCCACGGATCCTCGTTCGAGCGATTCACGGGTAAAAGGGAGTCTAGCGGGATGTCGAGTAGAGTTACTTGCGTATCCTCCGCGATGACGAAGGTGAGCAAGCGACTTGGTACTCTCTCGACCACTTCGAGTATTGGCGATCGATCGTTAATCCTTGAAGTCCGAGAGGCATCTTTCTGGATTCGATCCTGATCGAATGGTCCGAAGGGAGGCGCGTCGCTCGAGACGCGAGAGTAGGCGTAGATGTAAAATAACGGGCGGAAAAGAAAGAGAGACGTGGGCGCGAGGACCAAGGCGATTCAAGGTTGAGGGAGCGAGATGTGACGAGAGGGAAGGGCGGCGATCGAGCGATTAAAGAGTGATGCGAGCCCTACCCCACTCTCAGAGGGTGCCGACTCGCTCGCAACGATTTGTCGACCGAATTAATGTCGTAGGCGAAAGGATAGAGAGAGGCGAGAGGTTTGAAAGAGAGAGAGAGAGAGAGAGAGAGAGTGAGAGGGAAAGCGCGAAAACGAGAGAAAGAGAGGGAGAGAAAGGGAGAATGAGCACGCTAATCTACTTAAATATAATATTACATACGATTATTATATATACGTTAGATATACATTATGTGTATTGTATTTATGTCTCAATAATCGTTGTTAGTTATATCGCTATGATGATGATGATAATGAGTATGATAATTACCGATGACTTCGGAGAAGGGGAAGGAACATAAACGCGGAACTAGACACGCATACACACGGTACTTATGTTACCACGCACGCGGCCGCGCGAGCCTGGCCTGTGCGATCTGCGGAGGTTGTCGTCCTCGCATCGCGATTCGAGGGGGACTATCCTTTAACTAAAAATTAATTTTTTAGAGACGAATACATTCTCTTTATACATATATCACATATCAAATTTTTCGAAACAAGCGTATTTCTGATTTTATTAAATTTAAACTTGTGACAAAGTCGGCTCTTTCTGCCGCGAAGACTGCATTTCTCCGTGCCGGGCACGCGAAATAACGACGAAGAGATAACACGAATAAATAACATTTAACAGACGCACTCGTGCATCTCAAATGCGGTTCGCCCGAATCTCCGATGCACTCGATGCACCTCGCCGACCGCACAGGCGCGCCCGTGGGACACGCAGTCTTTCCCGCAGGATTTCAAGGCATCCTGTGCAACATTTCGATACGAGATACTCGAAGTAGATCGGTACATTCGCGGTTTCTAACTGATTTCTGCGATGGACGAACGATATTACATTTATTAAACGATTTACATTTAACCATTAGTCGCATTATCGATATTATTGTACTACTAACTAGCGCTCGTACCCTCTTATACTCGTAAAAAAATGAGAGAAAGAGAGAGAGAGAAAGAGAAAGATAGGGAGAGAGAGAGAGAAAAGAAAGGAAGGAAGGAAGGGCAGAGATTGCGGAGGACGGGAAAACGCGTGCTGGAAAAATCGAACGCGGCTCAGATTGATCGGACGACGATCGGCGCGCGATGATGGGAATCGAGTACTGTTGCGGGAAGGGCGGAAGTAACGTCGCAAGATCAACGACGTTGTTACTAGGTCGTTTTCGCGGCGCCGTATTCGAGCGTAAGATGAGGATCCGCGAGTCGTTCGCGAACCTCATCAGGATACGCGCGAGTCTTCGCCGCGTATCCCGACTGACTCGGCGATTGACTTCGGGAGCACTCGAAACTACGGTGTCGCGGGGATCTCCTATCGCTCGTACGTCGGCGAAGTGGCCGGATGTGCCCGTCGTCGATGGGGGGCTCCCGAGGGTCGCGAGGCGCGCGATTCGGGACCCGGGGGGGGGGGGGACTTCGACGACGGGTCCTCTCGGGATAGCGCGGAATTGTTCGCGGGGAAAACGACATTCTCGGCGGGGCAACGCGAGGGATGAGAGGGGGCTCGGCCGGATGTAAAAGCCGGCGATACGGTGACGAGACGAACGGCGGTATCGAGCACCAGAAGCGTCGAGTTCGCTTCGCGTGCTCGGGGCAGCTCGGACGTCCCGTCAGTTCCATTGAGAATCGTCATATTCGTTGGCACGTCGCAAGAAACACGGACCTTTTTTAATGATATACAAATTTCTCCTTACTCGCGTTTAGGTCGCCTTGGAAATATTAGCAATGTGGACGTTGGTAAAAGAAGTCTGCTTAATTCTATCTTCACCTGTGCTATACAATTACTTTGGAGATATATTTTGAAGGCTTGCCGCATCGATCACTCACACATTATCTCATCCTTACCAGTTTTCATAATTTTCTGAATATCCATTGCTGATATTTCTCGATATATAAATTTGGAGATCGATCGATGTAAAGTGCGCGCGATGTTTATTCGCCTCGCATCTGTGCAATATGAAGCTCTATCGATCGGCCGAGGCGCAGCTCCGGGAAAATCCAAAAGTGGTGCTGTAGTAAAAAAAAAAAAACGTTATCTTTTTTCCTCGTGGACTGACGCCTCGCCGGAGACGAGCCGGTTGTACGAACAATTTTACAGAGAGGAAGCTAATTATATAATTAAGTGCAATCAGAGCAGTCATTGACACTGACGAAATTAATTGTTCGGAGCTGGGAATGAAATTTCGAATGACAACGAAACCGACTTCGTTTCCTTTTTTTTCGCCATACTGATAATCGGTCAAAAGGATTCCAGCAATGGGATCGTTTTGCGGGCGGTCTCGCTGAAAATTCGCGGTGTAATTTTCATAATCTTCAACTCGATTTCGAGAACCCGCGGATGCGATCGGTGTTCGCAAATCGTTAATCCGCCCGGAGTTTTTCAGCGAAGCCGTTCCCGATACGTGAAGCAGCGTCGCTGTATGCTAAAGTACGCACAATCGTCGCCAGTGTGTGGCGACGATTTGTTTGTTAGTTGTAAATCACGAGATTGTCCATAAATCATTGTCATTAATCGCATCGTCTCATCTATCGCAATCGTGGCATTCATCCTAGGATCGTTTCGGTTTCGCTTTAAAGACTCATTCGTCGATTTCGCTGACACATTGATCATCTCATATCGCGTCGTTATGTATTACCATCGAAATGCCACGATCTGTTTCATCGAATCATTCACTATCACGCATAAATTCATGCGATCATTCGTAATCATTATTCCATTTCATACATTAAATGCGGCATAATAAATTTATTACAAGACTCATAGTCATTGATTCATTCACCCATCGTCATAATTCATCATCGATCGCCTTCCTCCTTCGTGTCACGAGGAAAAGCAGGTGTAGCGTATAGGGAAAATCCTTGATGAGAGAGGTATCACATCCGATCTGCAATTGTGTCATCATTACACCGCCATCAATGACCGAATAAACATCGCCCGCTCCAAGCTTTTTTTTCCGATCCGAACACCCTCTCATCGTTCGATAATTCTGATCGTCCAGAGAATGGAAGTTACATCCACGAACTTTAATTGTCGTCGTTGCGGATTTCGCGAGCGCCCTTGCATGCATTTTTCTAACCGTCCGCGACTCCACTTTGATTTTCAATATCTTAAGAATTACGAATAATTGCGCAACTGTATTATAAGTCATGACAACTTCATTTTTTTTGGAAATTATCTTAATTCTTTTGGATCAAGATATAAATTTCTTTTTTTATGCGAGTCAAATATAAAACTTTACGTTGAGAAATATTTTTATTTTAGCAATTGACTTTTGCAATAGTTTTTGTAAAGTGAATGCAAGTGGCATTTGCGGCGTCGGCAACACATTTACGAAAGGGGTAGGTAATGAAATTGCGTAATGCGAAACGGGTGGGATATAAGTATCATTTTTGCGCGGACTTGGGCGCGCACGCACACTCGCATTCACGCACGAACGCACGCACGCATGCATTTCCGGCGTGCATGAATGCGGAATCGTGCGCGGAACGGAAACAGTGTCGTGGAAAAACAGCAAAAGCAACTCTAGCTCACTGTAGGCCTAACTAAGAAAAAAAATGAAAAGTATTTATGTACTGTCTAAACTAACTAATTTAAAAAAAAAATGCAGACAAGAAAGCGGGAGAGAGAAACAAAGAGAGAAAGGGAATATTGTGCAAATAGGAGAGAGAAAGAGAGAGTCAGAGCGAATGCGAAAGAGTGAAAGAGTGAGAGAATGAGATAGAAAATATTTAAAGTACTCGAGAAATTACTCCGAGGCGAGTCACAACGATCCAAAAAAAAAAAAACTGGTAACTACTCTGTAACTACTCTGTAACAAAAAAAGGTGAAATAAGAGAGAGATAGGGACAAGGATTAGGTGGAGGAAGGAAAATACGTGAGTCCAAGGGAATGAAAGGGAGAGCATGGGGATAGGCGGAAAAAGAGAGGGGAAGAGAGACAGTGAGATAATCTATAATCTTCTGTACATGTTTTGATTATTCTAATTATTAATTATCATAACTTATAATAACTAATTAATTAATTAAATTAATTGATATCTATGAAACTATATTTAAACGAAACAAAAAAAAACGTGGTAGCTAGTCTGTCAATGGGTGTATAAATATTTAATTACGATAACTCTATAGTGATACTAAAAAAACAGAACAAAAAATAACTGCGCGAGGATGAACGAGAGAGCGAAAAAAAAAAGAGAAACTGAGACTGGAGAACGATTGACGGTGTTAGGGGAAGAGAGCAAGCGAACGAGAGAGCAAAAGCGAAAGAGCGAAAGGAGGCATGAGAGGAGCGAGAATGCCACACGCACACTCACACACACACACACACTCACTCATACACACGTTCGAGTACACAGTATAAGAATATAAATGTAATTATTAAACTAACGGAAAAAAGATACAAAAAACGACGGAAAGTCAAGCGCGCGAATACAAACACGAACAATTTCGAGATAAACGAAGATAACGGTTTTCTAACGGGTGTCCTGAAGATTTTCGTTGTGCGTTTAATGGGACAGATTTCGCAATTAATCGCGGGGGAGGGGGGGAGGGAAGGGAAGGGGGGGAGAAGGGTAGAGTTCTTCCGGTCTATAATCTTCTACTTGAAAGCAAGTCGGGTCCTCCTCGTGGCCAGGGTGCGAAAAACATTTTTCCAGTTTTCGCGCGTTCCTGCGGGCTAAATTGATCGTTGTTGAATTCATTGTCACTGTAACAGCCGTGATTTGCCGCGTGCATTTCGCTTTGAGAGGATCGTCGTTATTTTGCCGCGGTCCGATCTTGCGTCTTGCAGATCTGGCACGACCGTCTCGTTGGTAATTGACGATCGGTCAATCACAACGGGAGAAAAGCCCGCACGTACGTGCGATAACGCGGCAGCTGCAATCAGCTAGTATGTGGCGAGATATATCACATTGCGTCTTAATCGCGCGATCATCTCGTTTAATATCCACATTAGGCGCGATGCAACCGCATCGGTCGTTCTCTTCTTTCCGAATCACGATGGCGCCGAGAGACTCGCTCGCTCATCGATAAGACTGTTACCGAATCTCGCAACGACCGACGTTCGTAATTTCACGTTTCTAATTAAGCTACTGGAACTAAGCGTCCTCGTGCGACAAGAGGAAGTTACTTGTACTTCGATGCGCGCGCACGCGTGGCGATGCGTTAGCGAGGAATCTCGTTTTACGTCGACTGCGAAGTACGAAGGTAGCTTCTCGACGAAGCTGCCCTTCGAAGGGAAAGCTGGAAAAGGAAGTTTCGCGTCCTGATACCGGCCTCGGCCGACTCCACTGACGTAGGGAGAAACATGCTTGGAAGCTTCGGGAGAGTCTCTTCGAGGAGAACTTCTTTTCCCAGCTACCCTCGAGCTTTTTTTTTGTTGGACAAAACGAAGTTTACCGCGTCTAGAATGATTGAACAAAAACCGTGCACGATCGCTCCGTCTCCTAAACCAGGCTGGTCGAGACCGATCCAGACTGGTTTGGTTCGGGACCAGCTTGTCTCAGTCACTCCAATCGTATGCAGTCGCGGGAGATGAGGCCTACTCGAAGCGGGACGTTTACTAGCGTCAACGCGAGAATTGAAAGCCAATTGAAGATGATCTTCCTTCCCGAGCGTTTTTATGAACATCTCGAGGAAGCCCGGCAGCGATCCTTTGCTCCCTATCACTGTATGATGCGAATTAAATACGACTGTTCAAATTCAACTCGGTACGATAGGCGATAAGCTGAAGCAGGCAAGTTAGGTTTACCGTTGAATGTACGCTGAACGTACACGGGACTTTAGCTTCGAAGCGTATGTGGAGAAAAATTGTGTTAATCGCGATAACCCTCATTTAGATTCCCGGCACGCTGTCGCGAGTAAAACTGATATTCGCATATCGCACACAATCCGTTTGCGCAAATTTTTTCAAGATTTTTATCATGATCCGACAACTCTTTTCTGACGTGCGCATCACTCGTTGCTTATACCTCACCGAAGTCTACTTCCGACGGAAACACAGCGGATACTGTTTTTCACTTGCGGCGTGTCGTGAATTTAAAAGAATTAATAACTAAAGAAAAAATAAAGAGTTCCGAAGAAAGTTTACAACTCGTATAATCATATAGAAAAAAGGGAACGTTGTTATTTACAAGGACTTACAATTACTTCGGCGTTTTCACCGAATTGATCGTTTTACTGTCGCGAGAGCGAAGAGAGAGAGTACTACGAAAGTTAGGATTCATTAGGGGTGACGAGAGGGATGAAGGGTTGGGCTACTTAATTTTTCGACAGAGTATTTGCGAGGTGCTTGTTGTATAAGTAAGATCAGAGGCCAATGTCGATCGTTCTATCGAAACATTCCATCCGAATCTTGAAGGTTCTCGCGCGACACAAAAGACTTCCTTCTCACGAGCTCGTATTTCGCTCTTTTAGTCCACCGCGTGTAACTCTATGTATCTCAGAGGATCAGAATTGTTGCAATTGTAATTTGAAAGGATTTTATTTACTCATCGGAGCTTTTATGGATACTTTTACTTGATATTTTGCTATCGAAATGACATTTTACGTAATTCGAGATTATTTATTTCTTGCGCGTAAAGTGCTGAAAATACAAATAGCTCAAGTTACGTGATACTGTTCCGAGCAAAAGTCCGGTGACAGCAGAAAACTCTTTCGATGTACACGGTCTACTTGGATTATTAAATAGTTTAAAAGTATGTCGAGGCAACTCTGAATATTTTATTTAAATTTCTTCGAAATTGGATTTCATCTGCGTGCATTTTCGACTCTAGGTTTATTTGTTATACGCGGGTAACTCTGGACAGAGAGACGGACGAGAACGTTCACATACATTCCTACACATTCCAGCGCGTTAATCTTCTACGTACAAAAGCCGCGAGAAATATCATATATATATATGATATACATATGTACATATATATACGCGCTTTTGATTATCTCGATTTCGAATTATATAACGTATTATCATACTACCGCCAAAGATATATATCCCTTTGTAACAAAGGGCGCACATATTCAACGTGAACTCAAATGGAACCTGATGGAATATCATCGTTATTAAAGCAAAGAGATTCCGTTTCCTTTCTGGCATAAAAAAAAAGATGTCTGGAAGAGCAGTACAATCGTGGAGGTTCTCCTCGATCAAACGTAACAGAATCATGGTTTAATCTTTATTCTAGATAAATATTATACAGTTACTTGGTTCAAGTCGAAACAAGTATTAATCGATTTAATGAGTGTACTCCATTCATTCATTAATTTATATTAAATAAGTAAGATAAGTATTATATATACAATATTTTTAACATTATATATATTTCTTATTTTCATCCAGAGTAACTATTAATTTTAGAATGTGCTAGATACTTCCTATATCAGTACTCTGCAAATGTCGGTGCAAGATCTCCGAGATTGTTCGATACATCACGAAATATTTGGCAGCATTCTAGGACTAAAACGAACATTGATTTTTCGTTGCGCGAATTATGTTTTGAGGAGAACGTCCAGATAAGCGAGCTGATAATTTACCAGATGTTAAGAGATCGTCGACACGATCGATATTTTCCGATCTTTGCATTGGCGAGTCGTCGTCGTTTTCATCGCGACGGCCTCCTACTATTATGATTATCAGCAATTTTACCATTACGATATTATAACGTTGTATGTATAAGTGTTCATATAAAGATTATTGTCAGGCAGGCTAACGCAGTGCAATACTTCTATTTGGATATTTCCAGTCGTGAGATAGGCAGTCATTAAATGGACCTGCCATAAGAAAAGGCAAAAGCGAGTGAAGAAGCAGAAAACAGCGCACGAATGAATCATGAAAAGGACTATAAATTAACGTTAAGCGCATTAATCGGGAAAGAGAGTGTGAGAAGCGAGAGAGCGAGAAAGAAAGAGAGAGAGAGATATTTTCCTTTTTTTGTCAAATTTTAGAAAAAAATTGATACGATCGAAGCGCACAGTAAGATATCGTTTCGTAAGATAAAAATCTGTCCGTATTTTACCAACGATAATCGTAACTGTAAATAGACTGAATGATCTGTTTATGCCACTTTGGACGAAATATATATACCTTCCTTAAATAACTTACACTTTTGTGCTATCCGATTACTTTTGTTCTCGTTATGAGTATCAAGCTATTGATATCGAGAATCTAAGAGCTCCAATCACGCACAGCGCTTGATACGCGATATAATTTCCATGCGATGATTTGTTTCATAATTTTGTTACAATATCGGCGAATAAATCCCGATAAGTGCAATCGATGGATACAATCGAGGAGTGGACGAAAGACATTAAACACGCACACTTTAAGATACGAAAATAGGTTTCATCCAATATTTCTTTCAATTTAATAATGATACTGTTTCTTCCTCTGTCACCAACTATTAATCAACGAAGGAGAGTGAACGCCAAATTATGAACATGATATAGAGAAAAGCATGGAAAAATTAACTTTGGTTCGTGACCCATCACCTATTTTTTTACATTTTTTATAACTAAAGCAGTTTATTTCTCTTTAAAAAATAAATCAAATTTGGGATTATAATATTTGTTGAGATTTAGTCTTGAAGTCCTTTTTACGGAGAGTATTTTTTTAATATTTTAAAATAATATTACAATATAGACTCGCGTTTTGAAATTTTTTTGCCATTTGCGATTCTGTTCTCTTTAATTATCGTTGATCAATCGAAAGGAAAGATGAGAAAACGTGGAAAGTTAAACACGCACACGAATGAATCATAAATGGATGGCCACGAGAGAAATTATAACGTGATTAATGTTAAAACTTCTTTTAAAAAATAAAATTCCGCTCATCAGATCATCTGATCGATTTACGTGTACGATTATCTGCGAGATTAATCCTTGATTGATGACAAAGAGAACAAAGCACGATATTAAATATTTCCGAAAACTTACACACTATGCTGAATAACTGGATAACAATACTTTATTAAATATTAAGTCTGAAAATATATAAGAAATAATTTTATTAATTTTTTAAATTAAGAATTTATTTTATTTATTAGAACATCTGGAAAATTTTCAGACGTGACTATGATGATCATAAATATAAGAAAGTCCGCATTATCAATTGAGGATTAACGGGAGACGAGAACGGACGGATTAATTAATCACGCACACATGCAAACCCGATGAATTCTCGACACACTCGTTCATCGATTCCACATGTCCGTCTAATTAGCCGCTTCGCGCGACTAATTACCCTAAAAGTGCGCTAGATAGTTACCTGTCCTCAGTCCGTTCATTGGTGCGACTTATGATCGTGGTATATCACGATGTATGATAAACAATGTGATAAGCGGAGTTATACGGGGCATCCCAGAGAAAAGAACGACACCAAGATTTCTTAAAGAAATTTGGAACCAATTTTGTCTTAATCATTTCTTTGAATATCGATGATTTACATAATTTGCTGTTTTTCAACATAATTATAATAACTATATATATATATATATTTATAATTTATACTAGTTTATTCAAACATTTTAAGTGGTATTAAATAGTTTACTGACACGAAATACTGATTGACTATTCCTTTCTTTTATATACATTAATGTATTTTTTTTATTGACGACAGTGTTTTATCAGCTGATCGATCGATTTGACCTAACAAATCAATCGTCAGCGGCGTTAATTAAACGATTTAGGCGTGGGAACAAAGTGATTTTTGATTTTTACGCGTCTTCGAGGGAGAAGGATCGCCGCTGGATCTGGTATGTTATCATTGGAATAAATAATTAATTGACGCAACGTGTGCAGCGAAAAGGGCGAGGCGCTTAACGTTGTAGACGCCGTAAGCGAAAGTACGCGGATCTAAATAAAATGATGTATTTTATGACGGGTTTATACGGTATTAATAGCGATATTTACTGTAACCGAGTAATAAGAGCGGTATTAAGGAGGAGAAACCACGCGCGATAGCTATACATTATAATAAGGATAACGATAACGCTAAGATATTGCGCGACGTGCATTCGTTAATGCGAAAGGAGGACAACGTGGGCGAACGAACAGGATGAGGAAGGATATCGAACTGTTAACTGCGGAGGACTTTTGTTCTCGAATATCGATAGCCGTCGATATATTCCGAATTGCTTCAAACGTTATGGAAAAAGATCGTGATGGTCGTTCAATCTTTTCACACAGCTGTGCTATCGTTTCGTTATCGTTATTTCTTTTCTTTTCCCTTTCTTAGAAAATAAATGTTTGCTATCGCATGAAAATTGTGATCACCTTTACTAGCGTAATTCAAGGTGAATTCAGGCGTGAAAATAAAAGATTATAAATCGTCGCGGAAATTAAATTGATTAAACTATCATCTGATTTAATCCTAAACATATATTTTGAAGTACGATAGATCTTACTCTGCAATTAAATAGCAGATCGTTCGCACGCGGATGTGTAAATCGATTAGTATCATTCGATGCTTGGGAGGGGGGTGGGGGGGGGGAGGGGAAGAGATTATATCTTCGCGAGAGGAATTTCGCGCGAATCCTTAATGCTTCCAATCTAATCGGACGATTCGTTGCACCAAGGACTGCATAAAACTCCAAGTGATAATAATAGCGATAGTATCGCGAAGACCTAAGCATTTCCGATTTCGCGATACTTGATGCTTAACGATGATACGATTAAAAAAAAAAGAGAGAATAAAAAAACGTAGCGATTAATAGACAAACCGAGGAAGGGACGGGGGGAGAGTAGGGCAGTTAGGATAATTGGGGGGTTGTTGCATTAATTCGAAATCAATTTTGAAGCGGCGATCATCGTGATAAGTACCGATACACTTGTCGAAACAGTCGACGTTAGGCGATCGATGAAGTTATTTAGTGCGTAATGACGAGCGAGGAGAATAATAAATTTTTGATAATCGGAATGTAAGAAAAAAAAACACCCGCTGAGACCAGTGCTGACTCTCAAAAATAGATTTTACTCCTTAGGCCTCGCGGGAAGTGTACGAACGAGGAGATCGACTCGATCGAATCGGGACGGGAAACGATCGGCTCATCGAGCATGTCTGACCATACACCAAACTTTACTACTGCGAACAGCTTTACTGCGTCACAGGGCTCAATAAGAAAAAAAAAAACATTAGGATGTTGACGTAAAAGTATGCTCTGTCGCGCGAAAAATTATCTGCGCGGACTTAAGGGGAGCATTTTTTCGTTATTAATTCTATATAGCTCGTAGCCGTTCGGCGATGCAGTGTTTTCGAACTCGTCGGCGAAATCGTTGATCCCTTCGCGAAAATTGATCGTCGCACATGGTGTTCGAGGCACTGCCAGCTTGCGGAGACACCCTAACCCTCGGTGACCTGAAGATTGATTATGATATTTAACTCGAATAAGATTCGCAATTAATTAGATAATCGATCTAACGAGCGTTGCTGCCCGGCAACGCCGAATTAGTTACGGGTTAAACGTGGGGTTTCCGCGAACGCCGGTGGAGACCGCAGCTAGTATATATTATATATATACACATATGTGCTTTATTTGTATATATATATTGTATATATAATTAAGACGCCGTCGTGAGAGAGAACGCACGGCGGTGCGGACGTATCGAAGCGGAACAATATACGATAAGAGGAAGACTGGAGGAGGATATCGCGGAAGAGTTTCGCCTTTCCCAAGGATCTTTCCGGTCGATTTTTTTTTCCGTTCGTCGGAATTCGGACTCGAAAACCCGCACCCTGGATCAAGCCCTGGGCAGGCCCGATGCCCGCCGATGACACCCCATTGAGATCCATCATCGACGGGCGTCGACGCCGCAAAACCGCATATCGTGTAACATTAAACGACAAGGACGAGAGAAAAGGTGTCTCTAGCCAGAACGTTTTTTTAACCTCTTAAGGAGTAGGGGTTTACGGGGCCCGGGCCGAAAAGGGGGCCCCAGAGAAATATTTTCCCTCGTTCACACCTTCGGGGATCTTAGTTTACCTGTGCAATCGCGGAAACGGCTTTTCCGTTACGTATAACAATGCGTAGAGAGAAAGAGAGATTAAAATTGAAATTGGAGAAGAGAAAGAAAGAGAGAGAGAGAAAGAGAGAGAGAGAGAAAGCGAGAGGAACATTACCGTATTGTATCCTCAACAGAACTCTGTATACACATACTTATTGGTGTTATTATCGTTCTTATTATTGCTATTATTATCGTCACGCTATTACGTATATTATTATTAGTAAACGAAGCGCAATATTACGCGTCTCGTGCGAATATTATTATCAGATTATTGCGTATGTCTTATTATACTGTGCGAGATGATGCTCGTGGGCGACGGGACACCTCGCGCGTTGCCGTTGCTGTCCGAGGTCGGACCAAGTCAAGCTAGCAGGGACGAACAATTGCGAACGAACATCAACGAATGCAGCGAGCGCTTTTCCCTCGATACCTATACCGGAAAGAGATGAAAAGTGTAAACTTGGGCTCTTTGGAACTTGCGGCTCCACTACGCTTATTCGAGCAAGCCCGTTCGTTCGTGCTCGTTCGCGCTCTCTGCTTGATGTAGATCCAGCCTGAACAAACAGTTAATTAACGCGACGAGCGTCGAGCACCCGCGAGACGTCGCGTCGCCTCGCGTCGTATCACATCGCCATTCATTTATCACCGAGAGATATATTATATAATGATTTCATTATTTCCGTAGATGTATATTGTAGGATCGCGCGGCAGAATTACCACGTGCACTTCACCGTGACAGCTGGATCCGTTGATTAAACGTTTCCCTCGAACGGAACGCGGCGCACCGTTGTTCGCCGCGTTGACGATTGTCGATACTTTTTAAGGGGTTAATCGGGATACCGACGATAACTTAAACGCAAACGGAAGCTTCCTAAAACAGCATGCGAACTATACACACACGTGAAAGAAGTGCGTGAAAGCGGGATGTTACATGCCGTAGAATGGGAAAGAGAGGATCCTTGTTTTTTTCTTTCTGAATCGCGGGTGCGTCGCGCGCTGAATCGGATATGCCTCAAATCGAAAAATCTAAAAAGATATCGCTTCTACTTCTTCGACCAGCTTTGCGAATCTCCAGCTGTCAGTTCCCTGGCTTCAGTAACGATTCCACCCTCCGATTCCATTTGCGGTGTAACATCCGCGAGGCAGGACGAACGAACTACACTTGACGTTCGAAGGAAGAAGAGACACATACATACACATACACACACATCTACGATACGTTTATATACATATATATACATATAGGGAAGCGGGAAATAGTCACGCACACGGGAACACGCACACAAAGAAACAGAGGCGGACACACATACACGCGGAAAACCGGTAATTAGACATTACATTCTCCGAAACACGTGCGCGCCACCACCACATTGTTGATATAAATTGCGATCCATAATATGATTATTACTATTTACGATATAATTATTATCTTGCATTGTCTAGTCATACGTTATCATTGTATAACTAACGATATTAATTATTAATTAATCTGTACTACCTAGTCGCATTATGTGTTGCATAAAGAGAGAAAAAAAAGAAAACTACGAAAATGCCGAAGGCAAAAGAGACCGTACGAGCGAGAGAACGAGAGAGAGAGAGAGAGAGAGAGAGAGAGAGAGAGAGAGAGAGAAAAAAGAAAGAGAAAACAAGAATGAGTGAGTGTAAGAAGAGAGCGAAAGAGGGGTGATTCGGACAATGATGTGGTAACAACGACAAGTACAATACGAGGCGCTGAAGATTTAAGGTTACTCCTTTGCAATAAAAAAAAGTAACTTAACGTGAAATAACAGTGACCGCAGAAAATCCTTCCAACGTAAATGGTCCATTTATTTATGAAGAGTACGGAGTACTTGGTTCAAATCTCTCCTAAACTGGACTTGTATTTTCAGCGCTTCGTATGTCCCCGTGCGAGGATGCGAAGTGAAATACAAAAAAAGAGAGAAAGAGAGAGAGAAAACGTGATGAAAGTGCGTGAGGGAGAGAAAGGGCGAGCGCGAGGACTTCCTCCGCTGATAAATCGACGACGATCGAGTCATAGCGATCGGATTTGTGATACGGGGGTTGGGAGAGCGGGGTATCGAGCCTTCATCGCGATTCTCTCGTATCCGAAATCGCGATCTTGCTGATCGAAGCGGAAGAGAATCGCGCGGAAGAGAGTGGTCGGCTAGCCCCGAGTCGCTCGGCGCTTTAATGAGAGAAGACTGATGATTGTAATCCGGTACAAAAAATGCGTCAAGCGCATGAGTTTTAGACTTTTAGGCGATTATTACCGATGCGACTAAAAAACGGCTAACGACAGAAAAGTATAATTTATCGAACAATTCTCGACCCTTTGGAAACGAAGCGGAGACTTAGGCGATTGATTCAATCGTGGTGGTACGAATTAAAAGAGACGTCATCATCGTGGAAACCGACCCAAGTAACACGCATGGTCGCAATGACATAAAATTGACGTCAAATTGACGTGAATTTTGACGTGAAGTCTTACAATTAGTCAAGATGACATTATCTCGACCTTATCAATGATAATGACAATTGTCATTTATCAGTGACAATCTTGTTACTTGGGAATGACTTGAGAATGACGAAAACAGACGAAGAAGAATAATTAAATCGTGGAAAGAAAATCACGGAAACTGACGATGTTTTCTCCTAATTCGTATCCCCAAGTCCTCCATCGCGCGCGATGATCGCACAACGATGATCTATAGATCGGGCGCACAATAAAAAAAAACTGTGGGATAGATCGCTATGTCTCGATCGATCGTACGTCTGCAAGACGATTAATTGAGGAGAGGCGCAAAGCGACGATAACGCCAGTAATTTAATCGGATGGTGATTATGATAGTGAGAGAGTAGCGAAAGATAGAGATAGAGAGAGAGAGAGAGAGAGAGAGAGAGAAAAAGAGAGAGAGAACGAGGAAAAAAAGCGTAATTACTGTCATGAAACACGCGCGCGCGCGTCGCGAAGCTTTCCGTGACGCGCCCGTGCGTGCAGGTGTAGTAGAACAAAAGAAGAAAGAAAAAAAAGAGAAAAAAGAAGAACAAAACGAGTATTAAATATATGCGGGGGCCGTGGAGAGGAGGGAACCTTCCTTTTATCCGTGCAAAAGAGAAAAAAAAGGAAAAAGAAAACACCGACGGGAGTCCTCCATCGCTTTCCGCGACGTCCCGTCGGCATCCCGTCGTCTCGAAAAGAAAAAAAAAGAGATAAATTTAAGGCAGAAGTAAAACGCGCGATATAAAGATATATAAATATATATATATATATGTATATATAAAAAAAATATATATATATATATATATATATATATATATATATATATATATTATATATGTGAGAAAATATGATTATACATATACATATACATTATACACGTATACGCGGTTCGCTCTCGGTTTTCATCCAAACGCAGCATCCCTGTATCCCGCAAGAGACATCCCCTTTACGTGCGTCGACCCTTCTCCCCTTCTGTGCAATCGAAAACCCCAATCCTGCCTTCCTGCTTTCCTCCCTCCCTCCCTCCCTCCCGAGGAGAGCTCGCGGGCCCTCCCCATATTGCAATATTTGTACTTTTCCATGTTGAAACCTCGATATATAATAAATTATATTAACAAACTTCGATCGCCTGTCATCTCTCGCACGAACGTTACCTATTCATTACGCCTCAAAAATTTTTCTTTTTTCCCCCTTTATCTATACATATATATATATATATATATATATATATATATATATATATATATATATATTATATATGCTTTATATAGTAACAAGAAGTAATACGGAGGGTCGGATAAATATGATAATTATAAGAATTCGTATATTTCTAAGTTGTTTTTATTTGATAATTACTCGTATTTTCTCTGATAAAAGATAAATATCAATTCTCCAATTGCCTTAATTAGAAAACATGTTTCTACGATAATTAAAATGGCAGCGTTCCTCGATTTACAATTGAAATTGTACTAGCAAAATTGCACTCGTCAATATTATCAAATATCCATATGTGACAAAATGTCGAGAAAGAAATTAAAACCACGGGGAATGGCTTCAGTGTTGATAATCATTAGAACATCTATTTTTTTGCAAGGTTTTATTTTTTCTTCTTCGGGGCGAATTCTAAGCCTCTTATATAGTTCTTTTTTATCTGATATTTCTCTGCAAATAATAAATAACAAGGTTACAGAGAGTTTGCATGATTGTAAAATATTAAAATAAATATTAAAGTCAAAGCGACTCACCTGTGAGTAATTTGTACACGTATAAAATTTGATTTCCCTGAACAAGAACGCTAGGTGTCTTTTTGCCAGGATCATCAGTGATTGTCGCGCTCGCGCCAATGCTCTGGCACTCTTTGCTGAACTCTTTCGGATTGATCCCGAACGTTTCCAGGTTGTTCACCAATGTTACCTGCGATTTGTGCGATGGCATTAGGAAAACGAATAATTCCCGCATTATTTTTTCCAAGTCGCCGCTTTTACCTTTTTCCCGCCTGATCGTATTGTCACTCTCATGTCGATCGGTTCCAGTTTTCCCGTGTGCAACAACGTATTTCCCGCGAGGGTAACCTCGTGCATATGCGTCATGCGTCCAATAAACTTGTTTATCCCATCCTCCATCGTCACTGTCTCCTGATGAGCCTTAGTTCGCATGATTCCCGCCAATTGGGGATTCAGCTTTAACGTCCTACAAAATTAACCACTGTCAATGTAGAAAAAAGTGCGAGATCAAGTTTATATGTGAAGCATCATCGTCTTACTTTCCGTTCTGCAGATCCTCCACTTTCACATACTCAGTAAAACATTTTCTGATGTCGGCTCTTTTCATTACGTCACCTTTTCTGCAATCATCACCATGTATTCGGTGTGTAAAGTGAACAATACGCACGTTTATATATTACGACGATGTAACGTTCAGCGACTTTTGTCATCACCGCATAGAAAATCGTCTCTTCTGCAATTATATTGCGTCGCGATAAAATGACGTCACTCGGCAATTGTCGTGCCTACCATACTTACTCATAGCCAAATTTTGATAGAATTGGCAGTACGTTGGCAGTCACTCGATAGCATTCCGACACGACAGCGCTGTTCGAAACCACCGGTTCAGCCGCAACCACCGGTTCTTCGGTAACGACTAATTTTCTCACAAGCGGATGATCAAACTGAAATAAATAACAAAATCTGTTATAATTATATATCTTAATCAAAGCAATATCTTATATATAATCAGAGTTTATTTCTAAAAAAACTTTTTAATCTTTATATGCAATTTGAAAATAAGCTTTTTGTTTATAAGAAAAGCATCGCAAAAAACAAACGCAACAACATTACCTTAATGGATAGCAATGTCTCGACACCTTTTGTGATCGATGTATTGATTATTCCTTTGACTTTCATTTCCGCTAGAAAAACCGATAGCTTTTTATACCGAGATTTCTTTACGTCAACGTTTTTACCCGGCGGACAAGCGGCCAACAGATGATTTTTGAAGAAGTTGGACGACAACATCGGCAGATCGCTTGACTTCACCGTCGTTTTGCACGCTTTCAAGAAACAATATTCCAGTAGACTGTCCATCTCTTCGACTGGATCAATTACTTCCGGTTCAACCATGTTTGAAATTTGTACATCTTCAGTTTCTACATCTTCTTCTATATGTTCCTAAATAACGTAAAAGAGATCAATTTATTTTTGTCTATTTTCAAGAGAATTTCCGATTTGTCTACCTTAGAAATAACTTCGTCTTTAACTACGTCGCTTGAATCCTCGCCGATATCTATCTCATCTAACTTAGAAAGAACTTCAGTTTGATCTTCGATCGCCTCTTGATTAATCGATTCGATATCTTCCAATGTATTTGTAGGACTATCAACGTTCGGTGAACCTAAATCAGGCCTCTGGGGCGGTTTACCCAATTGACACAGCATGTCACCGATGACATGAAAAACTTCCACGCACTTGCCATGTCCAGCTGCCATATACATGTCTTCGCTAGAAAGGGCAGTGATACCAACAGCGACTGCAGCCTGCAGGAGGAACATTCTTTTTCTCTTACATCAACATTTTCATATAAAATTAACTGGTGAAATGATAAAGATCCAAACCTTGTTCTCTTCAGTGTTAATCGATACTGGAGTACCTTTTGGTAGTTTACCAAAACTGTAAAGGGTCACCGGCTCCTTCAGAACCACTCCGGGCAACATGAGATTTGCACCGCCTACGAATTTAGACACGACTGGCGCGTGTGTAGTAAAGGTGTTTAATAAATACGGATGATGCCATAACGTATAAATTGTGGGAAACAGCAGAGTGTCATACGAATCCAGTTGAAAGAACATGGGGATCTTAGCGACGCAATACACTTTGCCTATGTGCCCACTATGTGTTACTATTTTCATAATGCTGATGGATTCCTTCTTGGGCAACAATAACTGAATCTCCTCGTCCGACAGGCTCGGATATGCCGCCAATACTTCCTCGCATAATTTTTTCCTGAAAGAAATAATAATAATTACCTCCCCGCAGTTTAGCATACACGAACATATAAATCAAATATACTCAGATATATTGTAAAAATAAATTTCATCTAAGATGTCTGATTTGCAAATTCTCTCTTATTTTTCATTATTTTCAGTGGAAGTATATAGTGTCCACAAAAAAGACATTTGTTTGACAGATGAGATAGATGAGTACACAGGGTATAACCTGTAGCTACCGAATCAAGGACTACCAAAATGCCCGAAAAATGCTACGAACCTCTCAGTTCCTTTCAGCTGGTAGTTGGTCTTGACTTTGAACGGCTTGATAAACATCTTGAACGGGCGAAATTTCCGATCGGCGAGCGCGTACGACGTTTAAACCTAACCCTGATCTCCCATACGGCGCCGCATCCTTATTTATCCCTGTTGATAGATTCTGCGCGGCACGACGTTCCGTGTAAATGGAAGCGCTGCCAACATCACGGACGTCGACAACGGGAGCTCTATCTCACCTCATACTTCCGAAGAGAATATTGATCTTGAACCGGAGTTGTGATCTCGACTTCAATCAGAGGTTTGTTTTTTTTCCGGTCATACATTATTTTTACGCTTGAAATAAATGAGCATTCGAAAAAGTTGAAAGAAATAGAGAAAAGAAAGATCGAAAAATGCAGCCGACAGATATTTCATTATCGTATCATTATATCGCTCTAATCGCTCCATTCTTTTTCTGCTCCTCCCTCTCTCTGTCTCTCTCTTTTTCACCAAAGCATAAAAAAGTGTAAAAACAGATCTTTTAAACTTTGATCAAACTCCGACTAACTTACTCGCGATTAATTCAGCTGGCAGATAATTATTTAAACAAATGTTTAACTGTATAATTCGTTGTCCCTAATCCTTTTCGTCCACATATTAAGCAACAAAAAATTAATAATTCTATCTATATTAATAAAATAATACAAGTATTGCGCGATAAATCGATCACTGATTGAACTAATC
Source organism: Aphaenogaster ashmeadi (assembly GCA_003063805.1). Taxonomy (NCBI): domain Eukaryota; kingdom Metazoa; phylum Arthropoda; class Insecta; order Hymenoptera; family Formicidae; genus Aphaenogaster; species Aphaenogaster ashmeadi. The sequence goes on along the minus strand of NJRQ01000024.1, from coordinate 235,402 downwards.
GAAGTCGCCTTTAGGTTTGTTTTTTATTGCTGCATCAGAACCACAGACAAGCGATGTCCCAAATCAGGCCATAAGACGTCTATAAGATGTTTTTAAGACAATTTTGGACAATATGTCTTAAAAACGTTTTAAAGACGTCTTATAAGACGTCTTACGTCCTGATTTTGGACATCGTGTTGTCTGGGAACTTCCCCTTTTCCGAAATTTCCAACATATACCTATTTCACTTAAAGTATAGAGAGTGTACACCAATCTTCTTCTTCTTAACAGGCCCCGGGTGGATTTCCGGACCTGAACGGCCCACAGTACCACGATTTAAGGATCAGAGATCCAAAAAAGTCTTCTTGGAGGATGAACTCTTCATCTTGAAGACACTAAACAGCTATAAAAAAAACAAACCTCTTTATCTTTGAACGCAGAAAGTGCAGGCAAGCGCAGCTGAGAGAAGGAACTCCCTCTTCCCCGCCCATTTATCGCACTGTCATGTCCTCTTACGGCACGTGCAAACAGTACGTGCGAAGTGTGCGCCGCGAGGTCGACATAACCTCAAAGCGCATCGTTATGCATAATCGAGCCGCGACAGGCGGCCCGCGAGCGTGTTGAGGTCGTCGCGCGCGCACGTCGTCACCTCGCCGTTAGCCTAATTGAAAAAGAAAAGGGAAGACATGGCGATCGCCAACGTCTTGCTGCGGCTGGACGTCGCGAGGTTCACCGGAGTCCGAGTGAGTTTCCCCGCCACTTTCGCCGTTTTCTTTTTCGAGCGCGGCTGTCACCGATCTATCCGTGCGATCTCCATCCTTTTCTGTTTACGGCCGTCGATCTCTTGTTCCTTCTCTCTTCTTTCTTATTTCGACACGCTCGAAATCGCGATCGCGCGTACGTGTCACCACTGTACGCGTTATTATTGTTCTTATTTTACATAATGCTCTTTCATAACTTTATCATTGTACGACGCATTATTTTTAGTTGTATGTATGCAACGCATACTCTCCGACGAAGGTGTACACTATGGAATGTTATCAAAGGTCGTGTTTGCCTTTCCATCAACTCATTTGATGTCAATCTTTCCTTACTTATCATTAAGCACTGATAAACAATAATTTATCGATACCTTGATGATACAAGTGTTCTCGTTCAAAGTTCTCGAGCTTTTTTTCAAAATTTGAATTGAATTTTTTGATCAATCAGATTTTATAGATTATTTTTATTGGTATTTCTATTTTTAAAAAGTACTGTAGTATTTATAATATTGTTATTAAATATGATTTATCATATCATTTTAATACAATTTATATTACTTTGTATTTTTTTTATAATTTGCAAAACTACCTTTGTATAAAAATATATATATGTCAAATTTATTTAGATGCGCTCTTAAACAGAATTATAGTTTTTCTACCCAGGTAGCACATGTTGGTTCATATACGTTTCATATACGTTTCCTAAACGTATCTAATATTTTATAACCGTTTAAAAAACGTGTATAAAACCAACATGTGCTACTAGATATTAATATATTAATCACATAGACTTTTGAAATAAAGATATTTTTGTATGTGTATTCATGCCACTTGATAATAGAAATATAAATAATTTAAAATTGACAAAAATAGACACTGAGTGTCTACACCACGCCTATGCTTCCGTACTTGACAATCTAAAAATTTAATTTTAAAGTCGTTGGTTTTCATTTTATGAATTTATTTGTGAGTTATTATTTGGTTGTTCATCTATGTTAATTTTATATATACCATACGTATTATATATATTTATTTTCTATTTACATCTAAACAAATGTATTATGCTTATTTATTCGTAACTCATATCAGATTAACCTTCACAATTACTGACGGTTCAATTCCGACACACTTTGTTCGCATTCACTCTCTGACATCCTTCTGACTATGTACGTGAATTTATTGTCTGCGATCCATCGGACTCTATTTAGTTTTTTACTGTGCGACTTATGTATTAGACTCTGCGAAATTTTATTTTTGTGACTGAGAGAATGGTTCTCACGCTCGTGGCCTTTGGGGAGAGTTATCTTTTTAGTTTCTTAATTCGTCATTCCCAAACAAAATTTTCAATTTGCTTTCTAAACCCAAGCCACAATTAACGTTTTTTAAT